>LAXH01000186.1:0-27781 GCA_001006505.1 Tilletia horrida | reverse complement strand
AAAAAAAAAAAACTCTTACCATTTCAGCTAAACGCTTCAGGCAGTGGTCGCGCTTGTGTCTGAAGTGCTTCTGGAGCGCGATGCGGTCCTTGACTGTGCGCTCGTATTCAAGCATGGGCAGGGCGGCACACTGTAAGATGCGTCGCACGGAGCAGACGAACGCGTCAATACCGCCAGGTAGTCCCTCTTGAACTTCGGATCTGCTCAAGGGACTCACTTGCATAGGGTGAGACGCGCCTCCATCAAGGAAACTGCCACATTCGCTGAGAGCGGTGATCAAGTCCTCGGGTCCAACGACCCAGCATACACGCCAACCAGGGCAGCGCCAATTCTTGGTGAGACCGTCGATCAAAACCACGGGTGCTTCGTTGGGGTCCTCGATGTACTCGGCAGCAGAGACGGCGCGTCCGAGTTCGCCTTCGAGCTGGTACCTGGGTGGACGAGATGATAGTTCATGAGCATTCGCCTTTCGACGCATACCCGCAAATGAACTTACCATGAGTAGAATTCGTCAAGCACACTGTTCGCCAGTCAGAGGAGGGAATTCAGAATAATGTTCCCGCACAAGCGCGTAGCAACACAGCTTACACTGTGACATCCATTTCGCAAGCGGTGTCTACCAAGCTCTTGAGCTCTTCACCCTCGATCTGAAAGGTTGGCACGAATTTGAGTTCAAAAGTGCTCGTTGCGTTTCAGCCTGCTATTCTTACGCACCTGTTGGCCAGTCGGGTTGCGAGGATTGCTCATGACAACGGCTGAGAGACCGCGGTTGCGAATCTCCTCTCGCAAGTGCTCTATAGAGAGCTTGTAGTGGTCGCTCTTCTTGAGCTGGGTCGGAATCGGCTGTGATGGACGCGCCATGAAGAGGTGTGAGCGATTGACGCATAAAAGAGGGTGTAGAGAGTCAGCAGCTCACAATAAGGTTACGGAAGACCCCCAGGCAGTTCTCGTACGCCGTGTATTCGGGAAGCTGGTAACCTGCAGACAGCATACAAGGATCAGATGATCCGCACAAAGCTCCCTCCCGCTCCCCGCGCCGTGCATACATACCACACATGACCTCGCTGATGACGGCAGCGACTCGGGAGAGACCTGCACGTCCACCGGGCACAACGCAGACATTCTGAGCACCATACTTCTTTGGTTGTTTGGAACGGTAGGTCTTGTTGTAGTAGTCTGCGACCGCCTGACGGAACTCCTTGGTTCCAGTGGTGGGGGCATACTCGTGTACGGCCTCACCGAAAGAGTCGAGATCGATGGTGGACGGCTTGGGAGCAGCGCCGTCGATGTGACCAACTGCATAGAAGAGGGCATGTCAGTGGTGCTTAGTACGAACAACTTTTGGCCCGCACCGGGCTTTGCTGCTGTTGTGCTCGAGCTGCCTCACCTTCGGGAGCTCCCTGGCCGAGGTTGGCCCATCCTGGGCAGCCGTAGTAGAAGCCGTTGGAGCTAGGTTAGACCATCAAATGAGGATGAGTTATCTGGCTGAGACGGTCCTTCCCACGCTCGGCACTCTCACACGGCTCTGTCCATCACATAGATTACACCGGTCGAGCCTGGATGAGCGATACCGGGGACTGGATGGGCATGCTTCTTGGAGCGTTCGCCGTGAGAAGGATACTGACGGAAGATCTGGTGGGCCTCGGACTCGCTCTCGTGCTTGATGTGGTCATCGGCCGCTTTTGCGCCGACAGTCTTGGATCGAGCGAGGGAAGTCATCTGTGCAAGGGAATCTGGGAGGGAGGGGAATAACAAGGGATCGTGGTGAGGGCGCGCGCGCAAGAGGAGGGGGGAAAGGACACAGCGCAGCTTTATTAAAGGACTGCTCGAAGACTTTGTGCCGGTTGCTCTGCTTGCATGCAGCGTTCAGTCAAAGTACAGGCACGTTTTGTGCCTGGCTCGCCTCACAAGCTCACAAGCATCACAACCGCCAACTGACGCCCAGATTTGTGCTCAGGCCATGCGGGGGAGGGAGAAATCGGGCTGCCGAAATGAATGGAGTGCATACCGCTTGAACCGCCGGATGGATGAGCCACCCCATAATGGGCGGTCGGGGCTGGGGCGGCCGTCTCTCAGTCAGTGGGTCGCCCTCGTCTTGGCACGTTTATCCGGCGCGAAGATCAGATGAAGAGCTTGAGTCCAACACTGGACACTGGGGAGAGTGGGAGGATCAACATCGGACTGAGATCAACAAGCTCGCAAGTCTCAACGCTTCTCTTCACTGCTACTGGAAAGCTTCGAGCGCTTCCATTCGGACTTGGCCCAAGCTCGAACCTATGCTGTGAGCACTGCTTCCCTTTTCGGGCGTGCACCAAACATCGTGCTGTGCTGACCGCGTTTTGGGCACGCTGCCGCCTTTGTTCTCCTGTGATCAGAGCAGCAGCAGCAGCAGCAGCAGCAGCAGCAGCAGCAGGGACTCGACCTTGAGGACGGCACTATGGCACCTCTACTGAAAGACACATGGCAGCTGCTCGAGAGTGCCAAGGTCAAGGAGCGCGGCGAAGGAGTGGCCAGACTCCGTCAGCTGTTCAGTATCCGAGTCAACATTCTGCACGTCGCTGAGCACAGCAAGAGCAATGGCGGCACCTACTTCTTGCGCACGATCAACGCTCTCACTGCCTGCGTCACTGCAGATCGACAGGCACTCCTCAAGAAGCATCCCAAGTGGCAAGAAGCCCCCACACAGGCACTCGCCTCTTTGCGCAAGAGCTCAAATGCGGTCCGGTGGTTCATCGAGCAAGCAAACTCACACTTCGATCAGCAGTGTCTCCGGGTCCTGCTCGCGCACATCACGTCCGTGGCCAACGACAGAGGGACACTCTTCGAACCTATAGCTCTTGACTATATCAAGGCGCTCAGTACACTACTCAGCCACCCGCCCCACGTCCAGCATATTCCCGCCGACCTCTGGTCGCATACACTATCCTTCTGCTTCAACGCACTGCTTGGAAACAAACTTGGCACGCCGCTTCCTACCCAAATCAGAGACGAAGATTGGCAAATGCGCGAGTTAGGCCCAACGCCCGACTCTGCCTCCTCCGGCGCTCCTTCTCCGCAAGCATCGTCATCTCTCCCATCGTTAGGTCCTCGGAAGGAAGTTGGTCTGCAGACTCATTCCCTCATCGCTGTCGTGGCTGCCCTGGTCACCTCTCCGAGTGCTCCACTCCTCAACGACAAGCGTGGGATCAGCGTACTCTACAAATTCGCCGCATTTCTGGAGATGTACCCTGTCGCTGGGTTAGCGCATGTAGAAGCGCTGCGCTGCGTCAACTCAACCCTCCTTCTGTTGATGCTCAATGAGCGCAGAGTCACGGTCCTCTTCGTGGAGCGAATTTGGAAGACCGTCGTCCCTTGGCTCTCAGGCAGGCTCAAAGAGCTCAAGGAACAAGTCGTCAGCTTCGCGATCATCGCCCTGCCGATTCTTGCTTCCGCCGACCTGGTCTTCAGGGGCGAGCAGACCGACAGCATCGAGTCCGAAGTGCGCAAGATCGATGCCGTCAGGCAGCTTCACGAACTCATTCTTGCCGAGAGCTCCAGTCGTGCCGGAGCTGATGCACTTACCCTTGAAAGTGTGCAGCTGGTCATCGACGCGGACGAACACAGCGACATGCACGCAAGCACAGCATCAGCGTGCCTGCATCTCAAGACTTTCAGACCAGTGCGCCATTGGGCAGCACAACAAACGCTTTCATGGGCTTGCTTGCAGCTTCTGGCAGATTGCACTGCTTTGCTGACTCAATGGTCGCAGCCATCACTGTCCCACACGGCGCACGGCGAGGAGGCTCTCGAGCCAAATGGGAATGGCCTAGACACCTCGGTCAAATCTGGCAAACGCCGAGAAATAAACGGTGGTTCACGTACTGCAGGCTCTGTAAGGAGATCTCCATCAGTACTTCTCACCTCCCCTGAACGATCACCTCGCAAGCGGAGAAAACTCGAAAATGGTGGCACGGCGGCATCCTCAGTGGCAGAACGTCTCGCCGTCGCTTCAACACCTTACGATGCTTTGAATGCTCTTCTGGACGAATTAGAGGTCAAGTCTGGGGACAGCTTCGCAACAAGACAAACGAGGCGGATCTGGGCCTTCCAGGCGGTCGCTTTCATCGCCGAGCGACACTGGTCGTCTCTCGACAACTTGGCCCGGCGAGACGTGCTCGAGGTGCTCCACACTCAGCTCGACATGCCCATCGATGAATCTCACCCTGCTCTTTTCCTTGCACTTGCTGCCTGTGCAGTCGCCGAATCGGATCTGCACAAAAACAATCATCAAAAGACGGAAGTGCACGAAGACTTTTGGGCACAGATATGGACGGAAACATTGCGAAAAGTCACTGTTCCAGCGACCAGTCGCGCCGCAGCTCACGCAGCTTGCGCTCTCCTCGCTCAAGATGCACCTCTGCTACACTCGCATCGACTACTGGCCTCCTTACGGACCTTCTTACAAAATCTCGAGAACGAGGCACCCTCAGCGTTCGCCGACAGCACATGCGCGTTGATGCGTGAATCCCTCCGGCATGCGTCTACTGACGTAGTGCTGGCCAAGGCAAATCTCGAAACTCGTGTTCTGGACTGGATCAGCCGGTCATGGTCTTCTCTGTCTAGCTCATCTCGAAGATCACGGTTGCAGACTTCACACGAGGAGCTGGATGCCGTAGATCTGGCTTTGCTACTCATACAGGTGTGCAGATTGGCGAAACAAGGTCGGCTGGTGAGGCCGGAGGCTGTCATCGAGAATTCGGACCTTCTGGAAAGCCTCAGGACCATGAAGCAGCTAGCGGTCGCGCGTGACTTTTTGTTCGAGGCAAAGTTCCCAAGCGAGAAACGGCATGACACGGACCCGGATAGCATCTCATCTCCGACCGGATCTTCCGCCTCGGTGGTAACGCAGGGGGAAGATGCTTCATCCGATTCGCTGCATCCAATGACTACGACTCAGAGGCGTTGCTATGATATGCTGACACAGTCTGCAAGCGATCTACATGCTCAGGTCACCCTCCGACCAATCGATGGTGTACCTTTCGACACACCTCTGGACTCGCCTTTCGCAGTCACCAGCCTTGAAGATACCCTCCGAATATTGCATTTCAGCATTTCGGCGCTTGCGCTGGACTCTAGTCTCGGTGTTGGAGGTATCAGGACACCGGGCAAACTCAAACCCATCGCAGATGCGCTGTTTGTTGACTTTCTGCGGATTCTGAAAGAACCCCGATGGTCGATCTCGGACAGACTGCTCTTGCTTCAAACATTGAGGCCGATCCTACCGCCTCCCAGCCCCTCGCTCAATGACCAAGGGGACAAGTGGCTGTCACAGGCCCTAGTAGAGGTCGGAGAGCAGTCTGGTGTTGCCCGTATTCTGGTAGCCGCAGTGCCTCAAAGTCGGTCTTCTCAACCTCTTAGAGTGTTGTCAACTCTCTGGTCTTCATCGTCCCTGAGCATATCCAAAGTACTCGATGTCTTTCAGGCTACTCTGAAAAGCCTAACATCGACGACGGCCGGCAATCTCGATTCCAACGGAGCGGAAAATGCAATACAGGGCGACGACAATGACGACATCATCACTGCAGAATCGCGAACGGAAACGGCTATCGCACCGGCGAGTGCCGCCCATCAGCACGCGTTCGGGGCAGGCGTGTCCATATGTGTAGAGGCAATCGCAATGCTGCCCTTCCTCGGCAGAATTGACGAAGATCGCAATATGGACGCCTGGCTCGGAAGCCACTTGCTGCAGGTATCTGATCAGCTTTTCGTTCCCATCGCCAGCGCGGTACTGGATGCTATGGCGTCTGGCAGACTGGACTTGTCACTCAATGACGTGGACGCCATTCTCAATCGCATCGGATCCTCGTTGCTGACCAGCTACGAATATGGTCGACGGCCTGACGTTCAGATTCTCGGTGCGGCATTCATTCAAGCTACCGCTGATCTGTGGAAACCCTCCAACGGTGACGGAGTGGCGGAAGACTTTCAAATGAACGTCATGGATTTTTTCAGCTTCTTCGTGCAACAGGCGACCCGCATTCGTTCCTGGAAGGTGCGTTTGCACCTCATTGGGACCTTGAACGCCTTCCTGGATGTCGACCCACTACAAGAGCTTTGGGCAGAGATGGATGAGAACTTCGTACCTCCCGAGACCGTCCTGGTTCAATTCGGCTCGGATCAAGACTTTGCTGTACGATTTGTGGCCGCACGGGCACAGGCGCTTGCCGTCCAGCGATCGCAAATCTATGGGCGCGACGCCAAACAACTGTTTGCTGTCATCAGGGAGCAGATGACGAAGAACTTCAAGGACTTTGCGATGACTGCAACGTTGCTTTTATTCGCCGCGAATGTCGCAATTTGCAGCTCGTTCTGTCGAAGCCTGGCCATGGAGAAGATAATCGAGACTGTGTGCGATGCGAACCGCTACCTGCCGATGACCCACGCTGTTCTGAAGCAAGTCTCAGCGAAGCTTGGAATCGCCGGAACGCAAGTTTTGTACAAAGCATTCTCCGCAAGTACTGCTTTTGAGACGCTCGAAGCGCAAAAGGATCCTCTGAATTTGGATGTCAAGACACTCGGCTACACGACAATTCAGGACTACATCGAACATGTCATCTCCGACGTCGGTACAACTCTCATCCTGTACGACGGTGGGCGAGGCATGACTCATTTCAAGTCCTTAGCGGACATTTGCGAGATGGACCTTGGCGAAGCGTTGAAGCTATGCTTCCCACGGGTGGTCGCTCATCGCCTTGTGTGGATGGGCGCAAACCCAAGCCCTGGCAGCGACCTCAAGCGGACCTATGCGGAAACACTGGAGCAGATAGAAGTGTGCGCAATTGAGGATCTACAGCTCAAACCTTCCGCGGCAAGAGGACTACTTCGGGATATCGTCAGCGAACACTTCTACGACATCGTTGTTGCAATGCTGAAGCTTCTATTCGACCCGCATCTTTCGACCGAGGGGACCGCCATGCGATTCATCAACAGTGTCGACCCGAGTTGTGCAGTCACACTCCGGCATTTGCGAGGCCCGGTCAAATCGTCCCGCGAGTGGCAACCACACGAACCGTATGCACCATATGCTGATGCGAAAGCAGTCTACAATGGATTGGCAACACTCAGGATTGCTTCTCCCTCCTCGGCATTCGATGCTGCACAAGTGTTCAATACCGTCCACCTCATGCTGGAGGCAATCCTGTGCGATACCTATCTCAATGATCAGCTCCGACACCTAGACGCGCTCAAGTTATGGATCGCGTTCAACCACACCACTGTGTCTACGGAAACGATACTTCTTCGAACTATCCTACACGGGACTGTGCTGATCATGTACAACGAAGATCTCGCGTCTGCCGTATTTGGCATCACTGAATGGTGTTTGAATATGATTGCTACGAGCGACGTCGTACCCACGCATCAGACAGGGGACGATCTCTCTTCAGCAGCTCATATCGTCAGCCGTTTGACGAATGGAGCAGGAGAAGGCAGCCGCACCGGTCGCGGAGAGGAACAGGACCTTCTGAACCGACTCGAGACCTCCGCTCTCTCACTTTACGAACACAATCTAGCTGCAAGGCAGATCGTCGCGGATTCACTTTGTGCATGGCCACGGCGACTCGACGGGAGACTCGCTGAGATTGTCAACGAAATCGACCTGAATGACGCTCGCCGAATCCTAGCGAGTATGCGTGGGCGCACCATCGAAGCGCATCACCTCGAAACGATCATCAGCAAGTTGCAGTGGTCAGGTGATGCATCCAAGCTCCAGGAATTCGCAGAGTCAGATCTCTGGCGCATCCTTCTCATGATCGGCGAACAACAAAGAGGTACTACTGCAAAAACGGTGCAACCGCTGGCGAATTTGGGCGACGCTCTCGCAGACCTAATTCATGCTCTAGGAGGACGACTCCGAGCGCCTAGTCTGGCGACCCTCAATGATTTGAGCAATATCGTAGAGATCTGCATCGGTCCTCAAGATTCCAAACATGAGGTCCCTGCTGTGGCCGCAGAAATTGCCCAGATAAAGCTGTTGACACGAAGTCACCTTCTCGAAGACTTGCATTCCGATGACGCCGGCACTGTTTTCGCCTCTTACAAGATGCTGCGCAGACTTCGCGCGGTCGATCAGACTCAAGGACCACATTCGAGCTTCCCAAACGACCATGATGAGCAAGAACTGGAACTCGTTGCGGTAGTGGACCTAGATGGTGTTGCAAACTCTGCACACGTTGATGAGCAAGCGACCCTGCCCGCGGAGCTTACCTCCTACGAAACATGGGTGACGGCTGTTGCTCAATACCTTCTACTCTCACTGGCGGGAGCGCTCCAGGACGCCTTCTTGTTCCAAGTAGGCTCGACTATCGAAACGAATAGCCTTCTTGCTGGAAAACTCATTCCTATCCTGATGTTACTCCTCTGCACTGCGGCGGATTACGAGTACGTTGGAACAAGCGAAAGCAGCAAAGTGGCGGCACATTTCACTAGCGTACTCTCAAACGATAAAGCTCCTTTGCAATGCTGGTCGACTATTGTCGATTCCTTGCTCTACATCAGAGCTAACGCTCAGCAGGCCTACGACTTCAAGCTCGAGATCGATACGCTACTCATGGCTAGACGCTCTCTGGACTGCAAACTTTACTCTACGGCCCTGATGCTAATTGAGCTGGCAGTGGACTCCCGAACAAGGCGAGCACGCTTGACTGGGGACAAAACGAGCACCCCACTCGAGAACAGGATTTCATCTCTAGAAACAGAATTGCTTCATGTCATCTTTGCAAACATCGATGACCCGGACGGCTTGCACGGGATCCCTGAGCCGGACGTCAAAGAGGCCTTCCTCCGACAACTACACCATGAGGGCCATTGGCGTCGCGCTCTGGACGTGTACGCCTCCAAAATCGAATCCGACTTGGGCACCTCGATGTCTACGAAGATCGCAGACCTTAGACCGCTCAACAGTACCCTCCATCACATGGGCTTCAATCGCCTTGCGTCGATGCTGCTACAGACATCCGCGAACTCTGTTGAGACAGCTCAATACGACATCTCTGCGCCGCAAGATCTGGACCTAAGCTTCGACATCGCCTGGCGACTGGGACAATGGGATCTGCCGAACAATGTGGCAACAGAGACATCTGGCCAAGGACATGGCCTCTGGTGTGCTCTCCGCGCGGTGAACCGCGAGAGCGAGCCGACGGTGGCTGCGCGTGCTGTGGCGGTAGCCGCTGGTGCTGAGGTCGCAAAACTCCGTGACATCAGCCTGGAGTCCTTTGTCGCGACACGAAAACTCTGTCGTGGCATTCTGAGCTTCCGAGAGATTCGGGCAGTCGTAACAGGTACGACTCGACTACACCGCGACCTTCAAATAGCTGAAATGCGCGATCGGTACTCCCAGCTGGATCACGCAGACTTTGAGTGAGTCCAACAGTCAGCAAGGATTCTGAGGGCGAAATCTGATCTTGTGGGTCTTAGGTACGATGACATGGAGCAAATCTGTGCTGTTCGTCATGCGATCATTTCCATGCACCGACAAAAACTGGTGTCCGAGCAAATTGGCGACCTACGGCACAGCGCACTCGGCCAGGTCGTGGATCTGGAGACATCTGTTCTTCTGAACAGCTCAAGGTGTGCCCGGAAATATAACAACTCTCAGAAAGCGCTCACCGCCGTCACTCTGGCTCAGGAAGTCCATACCTTTTGCCCGGAAACACTCAACGCACTTGCCATCATGGACGAATACGCTTCCGTTCTCTGGGATGAAGGCAACCACAGTATGGCATTGAAAGCGCTGCAGCAGTATCAGACGTGTGTAGATTCCGCAGGTCCCACTCCGGATCGGGCAGACAAACATGCACTCGTGCTAGCCCGAAGGGTGAGTTTTGATCAGCGATGGTTATGCATGATTGTGATCTGATATCCTGAGACGCACGAACAGGGCACATGGACCGCTACAGCGCGCGCCGAGACCGCGAGGGTCATCGAAAACAATTTCTTCAAAGTCGCCATCCGTAACATTCTTCATGCAGCGGCCAGATCAAAAGAACATGCTCGTATCGCTTTCCAATATGCTGTCTTTGCTGACGGACAGTATCGCCACCATGTTACGTCGCCCGAACATCATAGAGTCCGACGTTTTTACGAACAGCGGTGCGAAGAATTCCTTTTGACCCAGCAGGAGTACGAGCGCTCGAAGACGAGGCATCTCAAGATTCATCTCAACAAAATCCAGAAGCTTCGAGACGCCGACGGCATGCAGTTGAAAACCTACGAAGAGGCATGCGCGAATTTTCTGGCCAAAGCACTGGAAATGTACGCGACAAGTCTCTGCTGTTCTAGCGAGCACGACGAGGCCGTCTTTCCTTTCATCAGCCTTTGGTTCGAGAACTCGTCCGACACCACGACAAACGAGCTTCTCGCTGGATACCTGCCATACATACCCTCCGCCAAATTCATCCCTCTCACGCATCAGCTTTCGGCACGTCTCATCCCTGCGACACCTACGTCACAAGCATCCCCAACTCCACGCACTTTTGGCACAAACCTTTTCAAACTGATGTCAGACATGAGCCGAGAACATCCCTATCACACGCTGTATCCCATCTTTGCCCTGCGGAAGGCTGGCCTCGACTTTCACCAGAGTCGTTCCAAAAGTGCATCGCCTTCTCCGAGTGTTTCATCTCAAGCCGCTCGGGCCACGGCCGCCGAGGCGATTTGGAACCAAGTTCAAAGCAATCCTCGCCTGACGGCCCGGGCTCGCATGTTCGAAGAAGCATGTCTTGGTTACGTGGAATGGGCAGAGGTCAACCTCAAAGAGCAACTTCCCCATCTTTTCCTGACGAACGGCCAGATTAAGAAGGGCCCTCACAAGATGCCATCCCGACTGCGCATGAGCCGGTGGAAACATCTGGATGTGCCGATCGCCACAAAATCTTTGCCGGTGGACATGAGCGGATCTTACCAGCACTTTGTGTCAATCACAAGGTACTCTGAGATGTTCAACACTGCTGGAGGCCTGCATTTGCCGAAGATCAACGAATGCATCGGTTCGGACGGAAAGCGATACAAACAGCTGGTGAGTACGATGTATGCAATTACTACAAGAAGGACTTTGTCTCTGAACATACTCTCTGAACCTTCAGTTCAAGCACCAAGATGATCTGCGACAGGATGCCGTCATTCAGCAAGTCTTTCGACTCGCAAATGACCTGCTCATGAAAGACCAAAGGTCGCGCGTCCGTCGTCTAGCCGTTCGAGACTACATCGTGCTGCCGCTTGGACCGCAATGTGGTCTGCTGGAGTTCGTGCCCAATACCAAGCCGCTCGGAGAAGTTTTGACCAACTTGCACGACAAGTGAGTTTCTACATCAAAGCTTAGCAGCGGGTTGAAACTTACGTCCCCCGTTCATCGTGACCAGGTATAGATTAGACACTGACTTTCGAGCCCAGGAAGCCAAGATCCAACTGCAGAATGCTTCGAGACAGACTCCGCCCTCACGTGTCAAGGTGTACGCCGACGTGTGTCAGCGCTTCCCCCCGGCAATGCGTTACCACTTTCTGGAGGCACAAAAAGTTCCCGCGGCCTGGCAAGTGATGCGATTGGGCTACACACGAAGCGTTGCAACCACTTCCATCGTCGGACACATTCTGGGGATGGGTGACCGGCACGTGTCAAATATCCTCATGGACGAAGACAGCGGAGAGGTTGTACACATCGACTTTGGGATCGTTTTCGAGCAGGTATGTCAAGCTCCACATGGTTCCTCCGTTATGTGTTACTGACGAAATTCCATACACAGGGCAAAATGCTTCCAGTACCTGAGCTCGTGCCGTTTCGCCTCACACGCGATCTTGTGGACGGCATGGGCATTCTGGGAGTTGAGGGCGTCTACCGGCGATGCTGCGAAGAGACTATGCGAGTTCTTCGTGATGGCGCGGACACAATCAAGCAAGTACTCGAGGTGTTCAAGTACGACCCTCTGTTTGAATGGTATGTTGCCGTATCGGATTTGCGGGAGAATGTATGATCTGGACTGATGTGTTTCGGGCTTTACGTAGGATGACCAACCCTATAAAGCTACTCAGAGCTCAACCAGCAGCTGAGGAGGATGCAGAAGGCTACCGCAGTAGTGTTGCTGTTGGCCGCTCAACAGCTACGACCAGCGATGCACCCGGGAGCGGGCATCAAGATACTGCTGAGATATCTGCCGACCACGCGGTCAGCACAGTGATGGCAAAGCTCTCCAAGAGTCTGAGCGTAGAATACACCGTGAACGACCTTATTCAACAGGCACGTAATGTCGATCATTTGGGCGCGATCTACTTTGGTGCGTCTGCTGTCGATCATTTGATCTCGGAAGGCTCATTGCTGACAAATTTGTCGCTTGAACAGGATGGTCCGCCCATCTCTGAACCCATTCTTGAGCATACACATTCACCATGTCACCAGTAAAGTACCAGCACTTCCCGCGCGTCACCATTTTCATCATCTTCAAGGCCAAGAACAGATTCTACGTCACGCAACAATAGCAAATTCACATGACTGAGCAAAGAAGTGTCACACCAGATTCACTTGCAATGAAAGATGTACATATTTTTGTAGCCGTCAGAGCATCTAGAGCGCAGTCGAGAAGATCTGGCTGGCCTTCAGGGTGTCATTTGCGCATTCGAGAATGACCTGGAAGGCGCTGTGGACGTGATGCTCTTGAAGTTGCGGCGAACCAATCGCGTATCGAATGCAGAAACCAATTTCAGGTAGCCGGGTCTGCGTCAAGGTCAGCTCTGCGCTTCGAGCGTTCAAGCGGGCCATGAAGTCTTCGTTCAGCTTGTCCAGGGCCTCAGAGAGTCCCTTTATCTTGTCTGGGTTGAGGCGGAAAACGTTCAGAGACCAGCGAGGGGGCGCAACGAATTCGAAGAGGTGACCGTGTTTGCGCATCGTCGTCTCAAAGATTTTGGCACATGCGATCCTGTGATAAAGCAATTCAAGCGTCAAAGAAGGATGAGAATGCGGAAGCTGGCACCGGTTCGGCAACGCAGACATACCCATGACGGAGGTGGGCCTGGAAGCCTTTCACTCCGTAGCTTCGCAGCACGAACCACAGTTTCAGGCTACGGAACCGCCTGCCGACCGAAAGCTGCATGTTGCGAAGGTCAAGAACGCTGCCTGCATCGCCTTCTTTTGTGCGCAGGAACTCTGGCGTGATTGTGAGCGCGCGGGTGAGAGCGCCCCGATCTTTTACGCTGTGCCACAACAGTGAAGCATGTCAGTCGATCAGCAGGGCTTGATTGAGATCGCTGTATGAGTCACTCACTGAAGCGGAGAACATTCGAGCTGCACAAGTCCCCATTTGTGAGCACTTGTGCTGAACGAGTCGACATGCGCGTTTATGGCCTCCAAATGGGAGGATTGACGGAGCTCGGGTAAGGCCAGTGCGACACCAGCGTAGGCAGCATCGACATACAGCCACAAGTTGGGATAGTGTCGCGCTGCGGGAAGGGAGCATCTTGAATCTACACTGTTTCCTCGACCGATCCAGATGCTACGAGTTGCTCACCGACTTCGCCAACTTCTGTGATGTTATCCACAGCGCCTGACGAGGTCGTGCCTACCGTCAAAACTACAAGATGGTGTATCAGCCAACGCAGAGCGCGCTAATGCTAAACCTTTTGCGATCCGTGAGAGCTCACCCAGCATGAAAGGAACGCGGCCGGCCTTGGTGTCTTCCTCCAGAGCGGCTTTGAGAGTGTGACCACGCAGCGCGTACGCGTCTTCCGCGCGAACCTCCAAGGCGCGAAAAGCCAGTCCGAGCAGGGATGCCACCTTACAAGCGATGCTGTGCGTCTGAGTGGTCGCGTACAGTACCAGTCGGGATGTGAGGTTTCCTCGCCATTTGGCGACCGCAAAATCCCCTTGGGGCTCCACCGCATCAGAGTCTGATTCCGACTCATCATTATGAGCAGAGTGGGTGCCGTTAGCGATGGTTCCATTCTGGCCACCGTTCGGGAGTGCCTTGTGCTTGCCGTTCAAGACTGCATTGTGGCTTCCGTTCGTGACAGATGCCTGCAGATCCTTGTGATCTGTGGCTGTTTGAGCCGGTGGAGGACAGGTCTTTGCCAATGCAGATATGGCTCGCTCTCGCGCAGCAATCGCAACAGTGAGACATGCCTCCGTCGCACTGCCGAGAATGACTCCACCGCCCTTCGAGTGGAGCGAGTTTGACCAGAACGCGGGATCAAGCCCGAGCATCTTCGCCCACCAATCGACTGTCAGAATCTCGAGCTCGGTGACCGAAGGCGAGCAAGCCCAATTGAAGCCAGGGCTACTGACTGCATTGGCATACAAGTCGCCCAGTGCACCTTCGAATGTGGCATTGCCGGGGAAGTACGCTGCGAAGGAGCCGGACTGCCAGTTTGTCATTCCCGGCATGATGATCTGGTGAAGAGGACGGTCATCAGCTTGCTTCAGATCTGAGATACGATCGGATATCTCACCTTGTGAAAGTCTTTGTCTATTTCTGACCACGACTCGCCCTCTTCGGGCACCGAGTGTGGAAGCTGCTTCCAAAGGAAGCCAGGTTCGACCTGAGCCTGCACGGGAAGCTCGTCAAGCTTCTTGTAGTAGTCACATATCGCGTCGATTGCCGCGTGTCCGGCGCGACGGAATCCTTCGGTGTCGAGCATGATGTGTGACTGGGAGAGTGGGTTGAGAGAAGGATTGAATGTCTAGCAAGGAGAGCTGCGAGTGATTATGTGAGCGAGAGGATAAGAAGGACGTGCAAACAGGAGAGAGAATCAGCCTGGTTTTATAGAGCCTGATGTGGGACCTTCTGGCAGAGATGACCTCGTTGGAAGCCTGTCCTCGCTGTTGTGAACGGCACATCACCAGAGACTCGTCTCCGCGAGCGAATCGGATCTTATTTGTTGTCTGTTGCCAGAATCAGATGTACCCAGCATGCGATGAGTTCTTTCCAGGTATGCATGGAGGGTATGCTTGGCAAGGACCCCCCAAAATCCGCGTTCCCTCGAGCCTCAAAAACGGAACCTCGCTTGGACCCTCTCAGTCTTGCTCATATGGCTATTATAGGGTCGGAGCCATGTCGTTTTTAGTAGTCGTCCGCGCGGAGTCCAGGAGGCTTCGATTCAGCAGCGCCTCACATGGAGGTTACCATCCAGGTTGGCCTCCCAAGCTGAATTGATCCCGGTATTGGCGACGCATGCTGCACCGTATAAGCGAACGTTGATAGTCGATACAGTCGGGAAGGCAAGGCCGACGTGGTGATCCGCGCTGGAATGGGAAGATGAGATGTACTGTTGCATCGTGCGCTCAGTGTACAATCTCATTTCGATCTGAGAGCCGTCCGGCTATTTCTCGACCTCGTGGTGGTCGTCGGCATGTTGAGGGCAAGCTCAATTCGGTCCAGCCTGGTGAATGCGGAAGCATGTCGATACTCGGAGTCGTGGGAGAGCAAACGATATTTGATATATTCTCCACCTCGGTGCTGTTCTGCACTGATATGCCGTGTAACCATGTCGAAAGGGACGCATCGTTCGAGGAGGCCATCGCATCAGATCAGCAGGACATCGCATCATACGCTTAGTCATCTTGATCAGGTTGTCGAGATGCATCAGATGCACTCTCTTCGCTTATATCTCCAAGTCATCTTGAGTTGCTGATGAATTGTCCTCGCTGCAATGTCGACGCGTGGGTTGACCCACTCTGCTCTCAAATATCATGGTTTGAAGCCCGTACTTCAACGCAATGCGTGCTGCTCTTGGAACTGAATGCGCATACGTTGACCCCGAGTGTATGTGGCCTGCTCACTTGATGTCTGGAGACGACAAGCCAGCAGTTGTGTCGTCAATTCGAGGACCATCCCCGAGCCATGCTACTCACATTTGTATCATCCCGAGGGAGCAGGTCTCTCAACAAAGACGCGAGAGTTGACAGAGACGCCATGTGCAGGAATCAATCGTGAACACGTGAGAGGAGAGACCGATCGTAACGTATGCATTACTGGTATTGATCATGAGGTGCGCAGAGTCTCCGCAGCGCACTCGCTGATGATCTGAAAGGCCCTCGTAACATGATCTTCCCGCAGCCGCGGCGACCCCATCACGAAGCGCACACAGACACCAATCTCTGGTAGCACGGTCTGCGTCAGGGTGAGCTCGGCGTTGCGTGCGTTGAGGCGATCCATGAACGCCTTATTCAGGACATCGAGCTCATCTGACTGTCCTTTCACCTTGTTTGGATTCAGTCGAAAGACGACCAAAGCCCATCGAGGAGGTGCGACGATTTCGAGGTGTCCTTCTTGCTTCCGCAAGGCATCTTCAAACAGCTTTGCGCATGATATCCTGTGAGGCGATGCAAAACTCAGTGAGAAAGGGGGTCAAATAACATGTCAACTGACACATATGGCCCATGAGAAGCTCACCCGTGACGCAAATGAGCCTGGAAACCTTTCACTCCAAAGCTTCTTAGCACGAACCACAGCTTCAGACTGCGGAACCGCCTGCCGAGCGACAGCTGCATGTTGCGAAGGTCAAGGACGTCGCCTGCGTCGCCCTGCTTGGTACGCAGGAACTCGGGTGTGACAGTGAGTGCCCGCGTGAGAGCGCCGCGGTCCTTCACACTGCGTCACCGGGATGAAGAAGACAAAGCACGATCAGCACCGGGTGGAGGATGATCTGGCTTGGAGAATCGCTCACTGTAACGGCGAGCAGTCGAATTGAACAAGGCCCCACTTGTGCGCGTTTGTACTGAAGGAATCGACATGCGCATTGATGGCGTCCAGATGCGAGGATTCGCGGAGCTCAGGCAGAGCTAACGCCACTCCAGCGTAGGCCGCGTCGACATGCAGCCACAAATTGGGATACTGGCGAGCTGTGATCAGGAAGATCAGACATTGGCGTCTATCATTGTGCACACGTATATTTGGTTTGATACTCACTAACCTCCACAATTTCTGTAATGTTATCCACAGCACCCGATGAAGTTGTGCCTACCGTGAGAACTGTGAAGAGTGACTCCATCAGCATTATATTTCTTGATCGACCCTTGTTCGTTTTCGACAGGACGTACCCAGCATGAACGGGACCCTGCCAGCTTGGGTGTCCTGCTCAAGAGCTGCTTTCAGAGTCTCCCCGCGAAGTGCGTATGCATCTTCGGCACGGACTTCAAGAGCACGGAAAGCCAAGCCAAGTACCAAAGCAGCTTTACTCGCCACACTGTGTGTTTGTGTGGTTGCGTACAAGACTAGTCGCGACGTCAAGTCTCCGCGCCACCTGGACACTGCAAAGTCCCCTTCAGACTGATTGTTCGGTCCGTCTTGAGCTTGGACTGGAGCTCCGTTCAGGATCGGTGCCTCTGGGAGTGGATTCGACTCCGCTAATGCTGAAATCGCTCGTTCTCTCGCGGCGATGGCGACCGTGATGCACACCTCGCTGGCGCTTCCGTGAATGATTCCTCCACCCTTAGAGTTGAGCGAGTCGGACCAAAAGGCAGGACCGAGCCCGAGCATCTTGGCCCACCAATCTACAGTGAGAATCTCGAGCTCGGTGACTGAAGGCGAGCAAGCCCAATTGAAGCCGGGATTGCTGACGGCGCTGGCATACAAGTCTGCAATGCTGCCTTCGAATGTTGCATTTGCCGGAAAGTATGCCGCGAACGATCCAGACTGCCAATTCGTCATACCTGGCATAATAATCTTATCAAGGATGAGTGGATCAGCCGGGAGATTTCATTGTCACAGGAAAGTGTTATGAGACAGAAGGACGCTTACATTGTGGAAATCCTTGTCTATGTTCGACCATGGCTCGCCTTCTTCTGGGGCCGAGTGAGGAAGCTGCTTCCAAAGGAAGCCAGGCTCGACCTGAGCTTGCACCGGGAGCTCGTCGAGCTTCTGATAATAGTCACAGATCGCGTCGATGGCAGCATACCCGGCGCGACGGAATCCTTCTATATCGAGCATTGCAGATTGATGCGGATGAGTTCGCAAAGCCGCCAGACCACAAGAAACTGTCAAAACAATGGAATGCAAGATGATCAGGGCGTGGTTCTTCGCTGGCGTGGAGCTCGCCGATGGGGAAACTTCTTGAAGTTCGCGAGATTTCCTGCTTATATAATCACAAAGTCAATAAACGCCACAAACGGAACTGATGCAAACAAAGCAGCGTGGGAAACAGGACAAATGGACAGGAAGAAGGAGCGCGAGTAAGCAGAGTGACCATGAAAGATTTAGCGACTGAGAACGTCGGTGCTAGCTACTGATGCATGCGATGATTCCCTTTGACAGAAGATATGACCATACATTTCAAAGGCTGGTGCTTCGGGACAGGGACAGGGACAGGGACAGGGACAGGGACAGGGACAGGGACAGAGACAGAGGAGATGGATCAGGACAAGAAAATGTCCCATGCCTCAACATAAGACAGTGATGACACCCGCCCAGAGAATCCGGACAAGTAGCGTAAAGCGAGAGCACAATGACTGAAAGTAGCTCGCTGGATGGGGCTTCTCCTCTAGTTCACTCTAGGAGCTTGTCTGCGCGTCGTCGGGCCGAGCTGGAGCAAGGGGTCCTTGATTCGGGGGTCATGTGGGAGAGTGGAAATTCTTTCTGCAACAGAGGCCCGCTTTCGAGCTGACGTACTGGTCATCGAGCCGCGCGATGAGGCAAGAATGCTTGTAGTCCTTGTTGCCCCGACTCAATCCCTCCGGCCGACTGTGGTTGCCATCTGTCGAACTCGACGGCGTGACTTGTATCGTCTCTGAGTCGAGTGCGCAAGTTGTTGGGCACGCTCAATAGCGGCGCGAGGGATGCTCGACCGAGTTTCCCTGCCCTCGGAGGGCCTGCCATTCGTAGCTTGGGCATCCTTGGCTTGCTGCATCTCCAAGAACTTCTCGTGGATGTGTGCCGGCGCGCCAGGTGCGAAGGCGAGAGTGAAGCTGCAGAGAATGGCGAAGGATAAGATGGTGAGAAGGGAAACGCGCATCTTGAAGAAGTGGTGAGCTTGAGTGGAGTGGGGCTGCGGGTGTCGTCGGAGAAGGTCAAGAAAGGTTGGATCTGGCTTTATACGTCCCCGCTGACAGCAAGAGGGATGCCTTCGATCGTGTCAACAAAACCGGTCGGGCGCAGAGATCTCATTTCATTTGAGGTTTGTTGTCACAGTCCTACATAATCGATCGCAACAAGGGCAGCCCCGTCCACTTTGCTTCCTCATCTGGAGCACGGGTGCCTGGGATAGGCGAGAACGGCAACGAAAGGCTGGAGAAGGATCGTACGAATAGTTCTAGAATTATACATGCAGATTGCACCCTTCACATCGAGTGTAATCAGGGTGACTTCATCAAAGGTAGATGCTGCGAGGAACCACACGGTACGAGCATATGTTCAGCGTGACTTCGACCTGCGCATCTGTTAACACTTGAACCAATGAAGGACTTACGGAAGTGTAACAGCATTGACCTCAGAGCCCGAGTACGTCTTGGACAGCTGTGAGAAAAGAAAGGGTCCGGGTCAGCATTCAGCACGCCCAATGGAGAGCTTCCTGAAGACCAAATTCAGCAACATCTCTTACATCCTCATCGACCAAGAAGTTGTGCGGCAGCTCGATCAGGTGACCGCGGACCGTCGACAGCCGTTCCTTAATCCAATCTAACTGCATATTATCGGGATCCGCAACGTGACCAGTTCTGTAAGGCACGCGGATCAGTTCCAATCGCATCGGATCATCGTTGTTCCAGTTGTTTGAAGCACTCACTTGATGCTCTTGGGGAAGAATGTATCGTAGTCCTGTAACAGTAATGCGCGCTGATGAGAAGAGAGCAAGCGGAGGGCCCAGAATGACTCTATGAACTCACCTTCCAAGTTCGGACCTAATCAGCGCAGACGAAGCGCACGGAGGAAGGTCAGCTATATTCAGCCCGGAATACTCAGCTGCCCAGCTCACTTTATCACTTGGCACCACGTGGAAGACATCATCGTAAACCTGCGTGTTCTCATGCGCCTGGCCCTTCCACTGCAGAGATCCCGAAAAAGGTGGTCAGGACCCGAGAAGTGACTGTGAGAGTAGATGACAATTCGACTCTCACCATGGCATCCAGTTCATCGGAGAGAGGGTCAATGACAATTTGCTCCCACTCATCGTTCGTGCTCTCCTCCGGATCCGGATTTGGATGAGGCGCCGGGCGCATTGCATCGGTCGGGTACGACTTTGCCGTCTCCTCATCACAGAACTGGGGCTTGACCAGGCCGAGGTGCTGACGGAAGAGGTGTCGACGGAATCCTGCGGCAAACTTCCCAGCCATGTACGGTTTGCCGTCCATGCGGCTTTCGAACAGGTCGCGGTCTTCGATGACGATCGCGATTTCGGAGTCGTGGTTTCCTACCTGACTGCGCTCGTTGACGTTCGCACTTCCGATGATCACACGTCGATCATCCACGATCATGCACTGGAAAAGAGGGGGCCGAATTGAAGCTTCAGCACCTGTGGATTGCATTCTGTGGTGCGGGTCTGGGTACCAAGACTGACCTTGGAGTGCGGGTAAATCTCCTCCGTGACCAGTGCGGCCTTCTCGTCTTCTGCACTCCCCTTCCACGTTTGCTCAAGGATGCTGGGCTGATTGTGGAACAGACATGAGGCGATGGAATCTCTGACATCATAGTCCTCTCTAGGTGCCGCTTCTTCAAACTTGCGAATGATCTCCTGTGCTTCTTCGACCGTGGCGGGCATCTCGACCTCTTCCACGACAATGGGCTGTTTCTTGCCGTCTTCGTCTAGTATCTCGCATCGAAGAGGTCAGCATCATGAACTCTCCTTTCAAATCTCCAAGCCATTGACTCACCAACATGCTCAATGTCAGTAGCCGGGTTCTTGATCTGTATCTTCTGGTTGGGGTGGTAAGCATCTCCCGCATAAAGACGAGCGAGAGCCACTTGAGCTTTGTGGAAGCTGATCCCGCTTCTTTCCTCCATCTCCTTGAGCATGGCCTTGTCGTGGTTGAGGCGGTCGTATCCCCGCAAGTTGTAGAATGTGATATATTGGGTCGGATCCTCAATGCCGGCGTCCTTGAGGCTACCGAGGATGGCTCTTATGCCTTTCATTTGATAGTCGATGATGCACATGATGGACATGGTTTCCTTGAACTCGCCCGCGAAGCAGGGGAACGTGGGGACGACCACATACACTCTGAATTTGGTTCCGGATCGATGCGCGGAGATGATTCGGTTAGCAACGGCGCCTCCAATCAGATTAGTGACCGGACCACCTGGTTGCGTCGCCGTGACCCAGAACTGATTCTCAATGTAGATGGAGTGAGAGGCCTCGTTGATGAGCTGGATGTATGCGTTTTGAATCGAGTGCTCTGTGAGGATACCCGAACTCCAGTCGGCGGAGCTGCGCACGACTTGGACCTGTGCATTACCTGGCCAGTCGGGGCGGCGCGCTTCGACAGCCGAAGCCGGAGGCTTGCGCTCGACAAGTTCGTCTGACTCAAAGTGAGAGAATGGGTGGCCGAAGTGGTTGCCGAGGTTGTGGAAGTCTGGGGTGAGAGGGTGAGAGCGGACCGAGTCCCAGTAGGCATGAATGCGGGAGGGCTCGTGATCTCCGTGTGGGAATGCAAGCCAATCGTAGTGCTTGTCTTTGCGGTACTTCCATCTCTTGATGAAGTTCCATCGTTCTATGAAGTGATGGGCCACATCCAGCACGGCCGGACCGGTTAAGGTGGTGTGCAGGTCCTGCCATGGCATGCGACCAATCTCCAAACCACTCTGATGGTTGCTGAGGAACTCTGTCACGTTCTGGAAATCTTCTACGCGCGCGTTATTGTAGTCGCCTGCAGAGGAGCTCACGTGGGGTCAGTATGTAGCCGACATGGAGGTGGAAGGGAGAGGATGATGTTGCTCACCTCCCGGAAACAAGGTCGCGTACATGTCGGTGGGGTGAACGTCTGCAAGCTGTACGAGGAAGCGAGTATGAATCAGCAAAGTTGCGCATGGATCGAGCGATTCTGCGCGCGAGACTTACAGGATGCGTCTGAGTGTCCCATCGGCCCATGCAGATGTCCATGCCGCCAATGCATGCGAAAGTGTTGTCAACGCAGACGAGCTTCTCGTGATGGGACCAGTACAGGGTGACTTCACCACCAAGGTGGTCTGGGGAGCGCATGACCTGGATGTTGTCATGGAGGCCTTCGAGGTGATGCTTGGTGTGACTGGATGACATGGTCATGGTCTGAGTAATTTCCTTGTAGCTGGTGCAGAAGAGCAGTGGGAGAGCAGCCCAGGCGAGTCAGATAAATGAATGCTGCGAGAAAAGCTCTGTGCGCATTTTGGTTGGCTCACACGACGATGTAAATCTTAACGCCCTGCTCTGCCTTGCGCCTGAGGAGACGGTCGACGCGAAAGTCTTCAAACTGGGCAGGGGGTCTTCGGAGATAGAGCTCTGGACTGAGCCACCAGTCGAGGATGAAGATGGTCGACCTGGCATTGTCGAGAAGCTCGCTCAGGGCCCAGAAGTAGTCGTGGCCGCAGCTGTACCATTTAACTGCGTTTCCCTCGTGGGCATTGGCAAAAGACTGGAAGCGGTGGGAGTCGCAGATGGCCTGGAGCTTGGCATCGCGCTCCTTCTCCTCTGGATCATCATGCCTGTGGTCCGGGTTGAAGGTGGTTGAGATTGTGGTGCCCAACCGGGACATGCTGGCAGCTGCACATTTGCATTGCGGTCACACACAAGTGTTATTATTGTCAGTGACTTGCTATCGTGTGCGGCTGCGAGGGTGTTTTTCTGAGGCAAGTTGGGGGGTGGAAGCTCACCCAGCACTTCTGGATCCAGATGTTTCTTCAACACGTCACCAAGCCCCATGTTTGCTTGAGTTGTCAGTGGTGGGCAGGTAGCAAGAAGGGTTGGTCCGAGGGAGGTTGGGTTGAGGTCAGTGCGGGGCCAAAAGTGCAGCACAGGTTTCCTCATCAGGCTGACTGACTTGGCTCGTACGAGTTAATGTCCGCGACAGCTCTGACACAGTGTGGCTTGAAAGATTGCGTCACCTCACAGCCTATAGAAAGGGGAAGGAAGAGGATTGGGCGGCACCGGGTCGGGCCAATGAATGAGCAGTACAGTATGAGGCAAGGGCTTGGCTCTTTTCCCCCCCCTTTCCTGTCCCCTCATCATCAATCGTCGTTCCGTGTCATTCCAGTCTTGAGGCCTCAGGCCACTCTACACAAGACGAGTGAGGGAAAGGGCCGACGTCAACCAGTGTAATCCCGAGTGGGGCACAGCCAAAAGCGAACCAGCCGGCTCGATTTGACTCGCGACACTCTCTCTTCTCTTAACGTCTGGACTCTCTCTGTCTCTCTCGTCCATTCTACACTACTTACTGTACATCTCAACCAGCATCTCATCTTACCAGCCCGTCTACATATTTCGACATTTTATCAACCATCACCGACGAGCACGCAGCCAGGGCATCAATTGAGTCAGACTGTCTCCAGAATCTGTCTGTCTTAATCTCATCCAGCATCTTGCCCGCTTCCAAAAGAGAATGGCCATCACCCTCAACCCGGACTCCAGCATCATCGGCCGGACCAGAACCCAACCAGACACAGATTCCCTCTTCAGAAGGCCCAGCCTCAAGAAGAAGAAGCTCGACAATTCTGACAGCGGCAGCGCCAGCAGGAGCGGCATTGGCAGCAGCAGCAATAGCCCGCCGCTCGACATCATGTCCTCCCTACTCTCGCCACAAGGTGCCACGACCACAATCTCGTCTCCCGTAGACGCCGTCCAACATTCTGCCAATCGCAGACTTAAAGGCAAAGGCAGTGGTCTCACATTGGCCGGCAGCTTCCCACCTCCCACCCCGCTCAGTCACCCTGCAGCAGCAGACCCCACCAAGTCATCAGCTCCTAGCATGAACCCCACCTCCGAAGCTCCCGACTACTTTGCCCAACACATCGTCATGTCGCCCCCCGCCACCAATACATTTGGAGGCTCCGCACTGGAAGCCGCCTTCGCTCCAGCCCAGCCACAGCAGCATCAGCCACTTAGTCCTCCACAGCCACATCGAGAATCTTCAAGCCAACACACCAGCGATCCCTTCTCGACTTCCTTTGGTAGCTTCGACACCTCGTCCGGCAGATCATCCCTCTCCATCCCAAGTGGTGCTCTGTCCGGCGCAGCCTTTCCGGCTGGGTCGGCCTCTCGGATCAGCCTCCCTCCTACCACGGGCAAGTTCAGCTTCGGCTCTGCCAATCCAGGAGGCTCGAGCGCCGGGTCGGGCCTGTACGGGGGCGTGGCTATGTCTGCCCGATCATCCCGTCAGAGCACAACTAGCTCGATCGGCAGCATAGCCGGATGCAGCATCATCAGTGGTGCCAGCTCGGGCGCCAACTCGACCAGCACCAGCGGCATGGCCGACGAGCTCATCCGATTCCGGCCGATCGAACCAGATTCCCTCGCCTCTCTGCTCGCCGAGTCTGAGAAGGCAGCGGAGTCGGAATCCAAACCTGATGCCAATGCAGGTCAACAGTCCCACGATAATGTCCTCATCATCGACATCCGTTCTTCGGCCTCGTACTCCTCTGCTCGCATCAAGTCCAGCATCAATGTATGCGCTCCATCGACCCTGCTCAAGAGACCAGGCATCACACTCGACCATGTCGAGGAGGAGATGCTCGGCAGTGAGCGGGATCGGCGTAGATTCAAGCGGTGGAGAGAAGGACCCAGGCGCATCAGACAGAAGAACCACGATTCGTCAGCCACAGCTTCTCCATCCCTCAGCCGCTCCAACTCCAAGTCAAAGAAGACGGCATCGCCACAGCACCGTCCAGGCTCGCCGAAAGGCAAACCCTCTCCTGGTACGCCACAGAGACCCCTTCATCCTCACAATTCTTCCTTTGGGAGCCAGAAAGGATCATCGGCAGCCTCTTCACCGCATGCAGAAGTAAACGCCACAGACATGGCGGAGGCATCCGCATCCAAAATTGTGCCTGCGTCGGCAAACGGTGTGACACAGATCGTCGTCCTTGACACTGACACAGCCAGAGTCGCAGACGGAGGCAAACCAACCACCGGTGGCGGAGCGTCCTGCCTGGTGGGAATGCTGCGCAAATTCGAGGCAGCTGGTTTCGCAGGCGAGTTGCGCTGGCTGGTCGGAGGTTTCAACAAGTTTGCAGGCTGCCCCGGCGCCATGAAGGCGGACCTGATTGATCGCGCTCCACTCTCGGATCGGGATGCACAAGACGACGAGGAGATCGAGTCCGGCAAGGGCGGGAGTGCAGAGAACGGAGGAAGAACCATCTCTGCCGCCGCGAGCAACCAAGCTCAAGATCGACACAAGCTCAAGCTGGAGCGCAACGATTCCTCATACCGACGAAGCTCAGCGCCGGTCCAAGCTGACGCGGACGCTGCAAATGCTAATGCTTCGAAGCCGGCGGACGCTCAGGCAAAGTCTTTCAAGAGACGATTGTTCGTGCAACCTCGTAGTCTACCGTTGAGCGCATTCAGCATCAGTACAACAACTTCAAACCCCGGGGCCAGCAATCTTGGTGACAAAGGCGGTATTTCAGGACCCCGCACTCGAGATGCTACATCGGTAAGTTACGCTGCCAGGTTGTTTCTCATTTTGCTCTCCTTTGATATGAATGGGAACTGATGGGCATCTCTATATATGAATGCAGGCTTGCGCGAATCCGTTCTTTGACAATATCCGTCAAAATCGAGAATTGGCTCACGGAGTTACTGAGCGGGTGCCCATGCCTCTGCCCGACCTCAGTAGTGAGCAGGCGGCTGCTTTGCCACCGTTCCTGCAACGGCTGACGGACAAGACTGAGTCTGCCCGGGCTGAGGAGCTTGCTCAAGGCTTTTTTGCCATTGAGAAAGCTGAGCAACGCCGCTTGATGAGCACCATGCAACAGCACTCTGCAGAGAGCGGGAAAGATCCACGTGATGCGATTCCAAGCCTAAACATGGGTGGGGACGGTGTCACCAACAGTCCCTCACCCGGTGGCCCGACACGGAAGCCGACACAGCTCTCGAGCTCACTTGCGGGCATCAACGGGGCCAATCCAACGGTACGAGCAGCAAGCTCTGATGAGACCTTGTCAGGTCTGCAGCGGCAGCCTCTGTCTCCATTCCCCTTCAGCATTGCCGCCGCACTCGAGCGCGGAGCGGACAACCGGTACGACAACATATGGACGTACGAACACAGTCGAGTACGACTCAACCACCCGAAGCGCCTGGCTGACCCCAATTCGAACTACATCAACGCATCCTTTGTCCAACCGGCCCGCGAGTTCGGCTGTGCTCGCACGTATATTGCGACTCAGGCCCCACTTCCCAGCACATTCGAGTCATTCTGGATGATGTGCTGGGAACAAAACGTGCGGGTCATTGTCATGGTCACTCGCGAGCACGAGGCTGGTAGGATACAAGCGCATCGATACTGGGAGTCTACCTGTTACGGTCGAGACATCAGATTGCGTCAGATCCGAGAGCAGTGCTACGACTCTAGTGGCAACGAAGTGCACGATACCGAGGAGGCGAACCGGCTGGCAAGCAATGCAAACGACGAAGGTGGCGGCGGTCTGTTCCCATCCATCCCGCTTACCAGCTCCGAAGGCGGCAAACGCAAGCCGGTCCTCATCCGTCGAACGATGGCATTGTCGAATGCCAGTGAGCCATCGGAAAGCGAGCACATCATCACTCAGTTGCAGTATGTTGCTTGGCCCGACTATACGGTTCCGGAGTCGCCTCAGAGCTTGCTCCGGCTTCTCGACGTTGCAGATGATGCTCAGTTTGAGGCAGAACAGCAGCTGGAGAAGGCGACGCCAACGGATTCTCAGTCGTACTTCAGCCACTCTTTCAACGGTGCGGCCGCCGTATCAATGTCGCAGGAGTCCAAGCCTGTCGGGCCGATGCTGGTGCATTGCTCTGCTGGAGTGGGTCGAACGGGTACTTTCATCGCTGTCGATTGTGCATTGGATGCTATCAGACGGCAGAGGGGTCGCAGCAAGGGCACTGAACCTGCGGGTGTGTGGCAAAATGGCATTGCTGCTGCGCACGAAGCGCAAACGGCTGCTGCCGCCGCTCACAAGGCACAGCAGTCTTCGTCTCCTTCTGCACGTCATGGTCGATCTGACAATCTCGCTTTCAGCACACCGCCTCGACAACCGGCTCTGCAACAGTTGCCACCGGAAGACGTGCCGATGCAAGGCATTCGACAGACCGAAGATGCTCCGCCTTTCTTCGATCCAACCTCGATGCGAAATGCGGCGCGGAGAGGATCGATCCAGCCAAGCGAGTCTGACTTCGAGAATGATTCTTCGGCAACTTCTCCTGCTCCCTCGAGTCCTGAGCCCAGCACGGGTTACCATGCGCCGAGCCCCTTGCCAACCCCGCTCCGACATTTAGACAGCATGCGGCTGTCGGGCATCGGCCCTGCTTCCGGCGCCGAGGGCTCGTCTGTCCCAATCTTCCTGCCCAACACGACATGGGAGTCTTCGGAACAGCACGAGACTCCGATGAGCATCGATGCAGCTTCATCGCAACCGGCCCTGACCGGCGCACATGCCGGTCTGACTTTGGCTCAGACGCAGCCCCTTGGAGATGTCGACATCATCCGACGCGTGGTCGAAGTCATGCGAGAACAGCGCATGAGCAGTGTCCAGACGACGCGGCAGTACGTCTTTGTCTACACTGCCGTCCTGGAGGGCGTCCTTCGCGAGCTGAAGGCGGAAGAGAGGCAGTGAGGTGCAGCCACGCGCCCCTTTACCTCCCGACTTCCCCCCCCCCCCCCCCCCCCCCCCCCCCC
>LAXH01000185.1:609-33396 GCA_001006505.1 Tilletia horrida | reverse complement strand
CCCCTCCTCCCTTTCCTTCGATCGGATACTTTGTACATGCGTGAACTTTATCTAGACTTGTGGGCCCTCGCTCATCAGCAGCATTCTGTAGCATGACAAGCAGCAATCAATCATCACCCTCAGCCTGACTTTGCCCAGGCGTCGTTTTTTGGGCGGGTTTTGTGTGTGATAGTACTGTACATCGTCTTGGAACGGCAGACATGCGAAACACATACATATGGTCAGGAAGGATGAGAGAAGAAAGGACAAAATTCTGCCTGACTACCACGAAGGACTGATTGCATTTGAGAGTGCCGGTGGATCTTCGGTCCTGCATGCCTTCAGCTGGAGCCATTGCTGGTGAAAAAGAGAAGATGGGCTCAGAACCGAAGGAGGGGAGTGGGAATGTGTTGAAGGACCTGTTTGGGGTGGACGCCAAGTCTTCCAACGTCTCAGCAGGAATTTCTCCCGCCTCAACAGATCCATCAGGGAGCGCAAAGAACTTGCTCTCCAACGTGCTTCCGACCGACAATGCCTTGTTCACCGGTGGACTCTCGCTCATGGTCATCGGCGGCACCCTCGCCCTCGGCCGCAAAGCTCTCGTCTCCACGGCCGAGCTTGCGCAACGAAGATTGCTCGTCTCTCTAGAAATCCCATCGAGGGATAAAGCCCACCCTTGGTTCCTCGCCTGGATGAGCGCCCAGGCACAACAGCAGACAGCAAGAGCAGGCGGGCGGTTCGGGAAGGAGCCCAGTCGGCTTCGGGCTCTGTTGAGCAGGAGTCACGAGGTCGCTATCATTTCTCACGACTTGGCAGTCGAGACCACCTTGCGAGGCCCAGGATCGACTACACGAGCCGCACAGCTGGGCGACATGATCCATTCTTCGGACCGGATGGCCCACGTCCGCTCCATCGATCAAAAGGGTACCCATGGCAGCGGCGGCGCTTCTCGGTCCAATGACGCACGATTCTCCTTGGTTCCCGGACCAGGCACTCATTACTTTCGGTTCCGCGGCGTGTGGATGCGCCTCCATCGCGAGCGAGCCGACCGGCTGTTGGACGTCACGACGGGCGCTCCCTGGGAGACGATCAAACTCACCACCCTCTACTCGGCCAGGCATCTGCTTCCCGAGCTTTTGGCTGAGGCGCGGGCGGTGAGCGTCAAGGATAGCGAGGGCAAGACGGTCATCTACACCGCTTGGGGTCCTGACTGGCGGCCCTTTGGTCAGCCGAGGAGGCCGAGAGAACTGGACAGTGTTGTGTTGCATCGAGGAGTCAAGGAGGAGCTTGTGAATGATGTAGATACCTTCATGCGGAGTGGAAGCTGGTACGCTGATCGTGGTGAGTGCAGTGTCATTTCCCTTGCTCAGATCCGTTGCATAAAGGCTGAACTTGCAACGCATCACTCTCTGCAGGCATCCCATATCGACGGGGGTATCTGCTCTACGGTCCACCGGGAAGCGGCAAATCATCCTTGATCTCGGCCCTGGCCGGCTATCATAACCTCAACATCTGCCTGCTCAGCCTGTCCGATCGGGGCATGACAGACGACAAACTCTTACATTTGCTCGCAAACGCGCCGGAGCGAAGCGTGCTCATACTGGAGGATATCGACGTTGCTTTCGCCAGTCGTGATGCCAACTCGAGCGATGCGGACGACGTGTCCGGATCGAGGAGCGGGCCTGCGCCTACCAAGACAAATATTACATTCTCAGGCTTGCTGAACGCGCTAGATGGGGTCGCCTCCTCCGAAGAGCGAATTGTGTTTATGACCACCAACTATCCCGAGCGCTTGGATCCGGCATTGGTTCGACCGGGACGAGTGGATCGAGCGTTTGAGCTGGGTGATGCCGACGAGGAGCAGGTCCACCGCATGATGCGCCGCTTCTATGCTCGAGACCAGGACACCGCCTCGGCGGACGAGGAGACGTACGCGCGCTTCGCCAAGCTCGTTGCAGCTGAATCGGAACGGAGACGAGAGGCTCTGGGCCTGGACCGCGCTACGGGCCGCCCGATCAACCCGTCCGCTCTGGCTGCGCTGAGAGATTGGAAGTTGGGCAGAGGAGGTGTGTCCATGGCAGAGGTGCAAGGCTGGTTCATTCGTGAGCCAGAGAGTGCGGCCAAGGCGTGTGATGCTTGGGAACAGGAATGTAATCGGCGGTGGAAGACTCAAAAGAACAATGCATAGCAGAGGTTTTGCTCGCCCGATCCGGCTCCCTTGAACGACACCTCTCGAAACAAGATCGAGCCGTGAGCGTAGAAGAGAGGAGAAAGCGACCATCACCAAAGGAGTGTGGCCATGGCTCACCATTTGATACCAGCTGATCGGAGCTGGTGTTTGAGACAAAGATTGGTATCTCATCGTGGCAAGAGATGATGACAGTCAGGCCTTTCTCGACGCTCTTCTACTCACGCAGATTTGGCACTCCTTGCTCGTTCAAGGTACCGACCAATGCCCCTGCATCAGACTTTTCCCCTCCCCATCACGATCCCGAAATCGACTGTTTCCACTCTTCCTCCTTTCGTCACGGGAACTTACTCGAACTCCTCCCTCACTTATACCATCTCGGTTCCTCCCTCTATCAAAAAGCCCTGCTGTAGGCTGTCTCTGGGTCCCGCTGCATACATCGTGTGACTTAGCTATGCCTGTCACGGCTTCAAATGCAACACGATGAAATGGGTTTTCACCGCAACTGGACTTAGGCTTAGCACCGCTGGAAGAAGGAAGTCCGGGCGCGGTTGTTACAGTAGTTGTGGTGCTGAGGAGCCATCGTGCTGGTCCGAGCGCGAGAAGAAGTTGACCTTCGGCGGGCGGGATGCTGGATGCGAAACTCTCAGATCTCGTATCTCCGGAGTGAACACTCTACCTACTGTAACACCCGTCAAAACCCCCCAAAGGAACATTCGACACCCAGCACATCTTTTGGCGCCCGAGCGCTGCATGCTGCGCGCGCTAGAGTGCCCCATCGTGCTGCCAAAGCCCGGGTGCCTGATTGCGAGGCCTCCGTTTGGGAGAGGAGATGATGCGAGAAAGGCGGGATCAGCATGCGGGCTTCGGACATAAGCACGCTCGTTGCACCATCCAGACTCAACATCCACCTGATGTTTGTGTGATGATCTGCAGGCAGCACGCAGAACAGCGGACAGGCTTTGGTATCTGCAGCTTGCTGCTGCTGCGAAGGAACATGCTGGACGAGTCCAGATGAACGAAACCTGAGAGACATGGAGACACGCTGGAGCTACATTTGCATGCGCAGGTCATTGCAGGTATAAAACCTCAAGGTAGCACGCAGCCCTTCCCTTGATGTGGTTCCACTCATCTCCTTTCTTCTCATCCTCTTTCACCTCGTGCAGCAAGCCAATCTCACGCTCAACCCTCTTCACCTAAAGCCAACCAGATCCACGTCCAACAATGTCAGGACTCAAGACTTTTGCTATTCTCGGAAGCGGCGAGGTCGGGACCCCGATCATCAACGAATTCCTTGACGCCGAGCTGCCTGTGACCATCCTCACCCGCGACACATCCAAGCCCGCCCTTCAAGAGTTTGCAGCAAAAGGCGCGACGCTGAAAGCCGTCGACTACAGCTCGGTCGACTCGATCGCCTCTGCGCTCACCGGCATCGACGCCCTGATTTCGGCCCTGGGTAACCAACATGCGCCAGAACTGCCCAAGGATATCGTCACCGCTGCCAAGAAGGCAAATGTCAAGGTCGTCGTACCCAGCGAATACGGTCTCGACTACGTCAACCCAAAGATTGCTCCCTTCCCACCTTTGATTCAAGAAAAGCTCGAAGTGCACAAGTATGCAGAAAGCGTGAGTGGCTATTCTTTCTTCTTGCCTGGACCATCAGGGCGGCGCGTTCAAATCCGGAAACTGACTTCGTTCATCTTCTGGAAACCTTGACAGATCGGACAACCCTGGGCAGCCTTTACCAACGCATCCTTCGGTCAGTGGCTGCTTCACCCTGCTTTCGGCTACGACATCCCCAAGCGCACGGCCGTACGTTACCTTTCTGGCGACCAAAAGATCTCGGCCACCAACACCGAGGATATTGCTCGCTTCGTCCGTCTCACCCTCACCAGTCAGCCAGTCCCCAAGCCTGGCTCTGGCAAAGTTTACCGCGTCGAGGCATACGTCACTTCACCGAACGAGATCCTCGCCGAGCTCGAGAAGCAAGTCGGTGAAAAGTTTACAGTGACCACGGGCGACTACGAGGCAGCGAAGGCAAAGCAGACGGAAGCCTCCTTTGACGGCTTTGTCGCGTGGCTTCAAGCCGCCCAGTCCGATGGACGAACCAAGCTCGACTCGAACGACAATGAGCTGGTCGGGTTCAAGCCTCGGTACACTCTGGCTGATGACATCAAGTCTGGTATCCAGAAGTTTGGCGGCGGCCAGCAATGAGCTGCTCTTGACAGCTTCCCAGCTTGCTCTTTTTTTCACTCATCCTACTGTAGAATCCCCCCTCAGCAAATTCAATCGCATATCTGTCTGATCCGATATCTAGCTGCACTCTGTGAAGCCTGAGCAGATGCACAACTCTGCTCTGATGAGGGAGCTGCCTCAGCGTGTTCTTCTCGAGCTCCTGGCGCTCAGCCGAGCCTCGTTGCGCAACGATGACCAAATTTCCCCTGAGAGGGCTGGTCGACGAGCTCGAGCCATGCTGTTTAAAAGGGTCGCACAATCGCATACATTCGCAAGTATCACACCCTTCCCTCTTCTTCCCCCTCATTGTCCCCTCATGCCTCTATAGCAAGCTGCCAAAGCACATAGTCATGGACCAAACGCATCCTCCTCAGCCGGGGATCCCGCCCGTCGGAGCAGGACCAAGCTCAATCTCTTCCTCAGCCTCCGCTGCACTGTTCATACCCAGATCAAGAAGGAACAATCCCGCCGGATTTGATGCCCGGCCCAACCCAGCAACCCTCGCCCACGCCTCGGAACGGCAGCTCCAAGAATGGTACTTCCGTCTCTCCCAAGCTGTCCAGCTTACTCAGTCCGCAGCTCACGTGCCCAATACAGCCAGATTACAACTCGAGAGCGATGCTCAGCTGATCCAGCGCGAGATCGATTCGAGACGGGCTAGATCGATGAAGGGCCAGGGCCCGGCAGGAACATCACCTAGCTTCCGAGAGGTCGGAGGCTGGGTTTTTGTCCAGCATGGGAAGACCCAAGTCGATCAGCTCGGAGGCGCAATGACTCAGCTTCAGCTCAGCGAGGCTGGGCCGCGCGGGAGCTCCTCAGCAACTGTCTCAGCACCTCTCCATTCGGATCCAAGCTCATGGACATCGGTATCATCATCAATGGCTTCAGGCAGAGGCATGACATTTAAACAGCAGCTCGCTCAGGGCATTGTGGTATGTGTCTAGACCTGCAAAAGAACTCTTCTTCGCATCGCTAGTTGAGTGCATTACTGAGGATCCATGAGTACCCCCGATTTCTTTCCCCTGTCTAGACTGCGGTCAGTCCACATTTACATAATGACGGTTTCCAAGCGTCGGGAATGTACAACCGACGAACGTCCGGACAAGGTCCGATGACCATTCTCGAGCCATGCTCCTCTGCACTGGCCGAAGCCGAAGCTCTGCAGAGTGCCGATCGGCTCCGCGCCGAGGAAGCAAATGTACGGCGAGAAGTGCGACAGTTGGCGGCGCAGCATGATCGTGCGGCGCGGAATCAGCAGCAAGAGAGCCGAGCGGCTGCGCGAACAAGGGCGCCCAACAAGTCTGCGGCGGATCCGGATTCGCGCAGTCACGAGAAGAATGCTTGGTCGTTCTACACGCCCGAGTTTGGAGATGATGGCGATGACACGAGTAGTGATCGAGACGAGGATGAGGATCAAGATACAATGATGGAGACTAGCCAGATGGGTTTGTCTCAATCGATGACCAAGACGGAGGCACTATCTCAGTCTTCTTCGACGCTGATGTCACAACATCACATGCAGGACAGCAACGCATCGATATCAGACTACCCACTCCACCGCTCGACGCACCGACTGCTCGACGGCGGGAGTGGGGCGGATGATGAGGACCTTCCGGACATATCGGCTGAGGAGCAGCATGCACTCGAGGCTGCGCAGGAGGCGGAGGCGATTGCTGATGCGCAGAATCCGAGCCAGTGGGCCTGGGATGCTGTGATGGCTCGCGAGGAGAGACGGGGGACAGTCCCATGATGAGCGCTCGAGTCACAAATGCCCCTGTGAAGTGCTGGGTCCAATCTCCTCAACCCAATATCACATTTTGCATCACTCTTAACTCCACCAAACTCCCATCCTCGTCGCCTCTGTATAGCAAACTCCATTGTATCAGTTGTCTGTTTGTTCTTTATACTGTAATTGTATGCTGTTCACGTTCGAGAGCTTGAGATCTGAGGTGACGAATGAGTGAGCGGGTGCGCATGCTGCGCGTTTGTTCCCACGTGTCGCTCTGTACTTGAGTCTTTGACCGCTCTCTGATCTTCCATCCCCCTCGTCCAGAGCAGCCGCCTGCATCCTACGATACATCAGCGTGCGACGCCTCCGCTCCCCTCCGTTGTTCATCCAAAGTTGCCGTTGCCCCATCGTCACCGAATCCGTTCCGCGGTTAGCCGAAACGCTGCCCCGCATCTGACCTTCAACACCTCCAGCAAAGCCAGCGCGCATCATCCAAGGATCCGCTTCTCATACAAGCACTGTTGTGTCTGCAGCGCTGGGGGGGAGCTGTCTGCACGCTCCGTCAACGTCGAAGCGTTCCCAGGGAGCAGCCCCCGTGGCAGTTCCAGTGATGACCAAGAGCAAGATTGTCAACACCCCGGCAACCTTCTCCCCATGTCTTAGCGTACAAGTAGTAGCATACCTTTCTTGTTGACAGCTGAGCCGCAGTGAGACACCTTTCTGGGTGGCCGGCCGACGCTACTGGAGATTAATCTGAACCTTGCCCTTCCCCATTGCCAGATCTGGCTCATCCCGTGAATACGCGGATCATGCTCGGACCTACCTAGAAATCTCTTCCTCTTAAGAAGGGTCGGCATCCCAAGCTGACCCCTCAGATCCGTGAGTATCTCCTCCTCACATGTCTGCCTGGTTAAAGCTGATCTGATCTCATTCGATCCTCTCTCCCTTTCTGTGCGCCATGGAAGAACAAGGCAAGTCGGCAATTACCCAGCACGACTTTCCCACACCCAACAATGACATCCAAGCCGACCAGTACGATGTCATCGTCATCGGTTCGGGACCAGCAGGCTTGATGCTTGCTGCCTGCTTAGCAAGGTACGGCGGTCACAACATCCTGATCGTCGATGCCCGTTCGGTCCCCACCACTGCCGGTAGGGCAGATGGGATACAGCCTCGTGTGAGAATCTCTATTGCTTTCTCAGCCTTGCAACTTGGCTCATCTTCTTCTTCTTCTTCTTTCCAACGAGTCTAGACGATCGAAATACTGAAAGGGATGCAGCCTCTAGGCGAAGAGCTCATCTCGCGCTCAGCAGCCTCCTACGAGCGCACGTTCTGGTATCCACTCACCACAAAGGATCCCAAGACGGGCGAGCCTCAACGCGGTATCACCCGCACCTCGCGCGTCCAGTCTTTTCCGTCCCACATGGACATTGGCGACTGCAACTGTACTCTCGGCCTACAGCAAGGAATCATAGAATGCGGATTCCTCAGAGACATGGAACGGCACGGTCTCCGCGTCACTCGGCCCTGGAGATTTGTATCCGCCAATGTCCTCGAAGGAGAGAATGATCGTGAATACCCGGTCGAGGTGGTCCTAGAGAAGACGAAAGATCTCACCACCCCGTTCACGCCCAATGCGACGCTCGTCCCTGAAATTGAAGGCACGGGAGTGACGCGTACTATCCGAACGAAATATTTGATCGGGGCCGATGGAGGTCGAAGCGCAGTGCGCAAACATCTCGAGCGCAACTTTGGTGTCAAATTCGAGGGCGACTGGGTCGATACGCTCTGGGCCGCCATGGACTGCGTCGTCCAGACCACTTTTCCAGATATTCGCAAGATTGCAGCCATTCATTCGGCCAAGCACGGTGCCCTGTACATTTTTCCGCGGGAGAACAATGCGCTTGGCCAACCCATGGTCAGAGTCTATACTCAGGTCAATAAGCTCCGAGGGACGAAGAGCACCGAGTCGACGGCGCTAGCCAAAGAGCGCATCACGGCCGAACTTGTCCAGCAGGCGATCCAGGAGATCGCGTACCCTTATCAGTGGAAGTTTGTCTCCACTGAATGGCTGACGTGCTACCCAGTGGGTCAACGTTTGGTGTCGAGCTATTCTGTACCCCAGGATCGGGTCGGAGCACAAGAGTATCTCAATCATCGGATCCTGCTGGCTGGTGATGCGTGTCATACGCATTCGCCAAAGGTGAGTAACAATCTCAATCCGCATCTTTTTGATTACCTGTGGAGAATGAACGATCTCTTTGCTGTTCATTTTTGCAGGCTGGGCAGGGGATGAATACCGCCATCATCGATTCTTTCAGTCTGGCCTGGCGCCTGAATCTGATAGCGAAAGGCCTTGGCAGCCGATCCGTGCTGCTTCAGAGCTATCACGACGAGAGGCGGCGGACGGGAAAGCAACTCATCGATTTCGACGCCGAATACTCTGCCCTCTTCAGTGGCGAGATCCCGAAGAACCAGCCCGAACTGGCAAACTACAGCCCTGACCAGCTCAAAGAGCACTTTGTCCACGTGCAGCGCAGGAATGCGGCGTTCACTACGGGAGCGGGGGTGGCATACCAAGATAGCGTCCTTACTTTCCGAGATCCCACAGCACTAGGAGTGTCGAAAGGTGTGATGGATGGGGTCAAGTTGGAGCCCGGGATGCGGCTGCAGCCAGGCTGGGCCACACGCTTCGTCAGCAGTACACCTGTCCGCCTCGAACGCGAGATCCCCATTGACGCTCCTGGCGGGTTCCGAATCTACATTCTCACAGGCGAGCTTCAAACCAATTACCGGACCATCGCATCTCTCGTGAACTACCTGTCAGGTCCGAGATCCTTCTTACATCGCTTCTCTAGCTCGACAGTGCAGGGTCTACAACATGGAGCGTACAATGTCCGACCGCCTGTGCTGAACACGGGTCTGATAAACGGATGGAGCGAGGAGACGAACCCGTTCTTCCACATCCTCACCCTCGTCCGAGTCAACCGCTTCGACTTTGAGCTGGACGACGCGAGCGCCTGGGGCCCGCTGCGTGCCCGCATTTACACCGACGACGTTGAGCCGGGTGGAAGCCCGATTGGAGATGGAAGCGGGGATGGAAATGCGAGTGTCGGTGGAGTGCATGCAAAGTGGGGCTTGCCACGCGGAGGAGTGGTGATGTGTCGGCCGGACGGGTATGTGGGTGCCGTGCTCCCGTTTTCGGAGGAGGCAGAGCAGAAGTGGGAGGTGATGGACCGATACTTTGACGGCTTCTTGAATGCGCAGTAGACGTGCATCCTCAGTCTGCCTGCATGACCATGTAGTGTACTTGTAGCATGTGACACGTCTGTATCATTGCGTCTTGTCATGCTGCCGCCATCGCGTGACGCGTCCGCGTTGGTGTTGATCTGCTTGCGCTCTTTTTGCGACTTGAGGAAAGAAAGTCCAACACTTCACCAAATTCCATCGACTGCCTCTCTTCCAGGCTGCCAGCATTTGTAAGACCACTCGTGGCATCGCTGGACCGAAGGGAGAGTGCGCTTCTCCCCCACAAGCTGACGACCATGTGGGTGGTCACCAGCAACTTTGGGGACGGTGCCAAGGAGTCTGAGCGCATTCTGGCCTGCGGGCAATCCTACATCATCACCCGCAAATCCGTCCACGGCCGGGAGCTCTACTTCAAACAGCCCCGAGACGCAGGCCTGCGCAAACGTCATGCCTTTCTCGAGGTCGAAGACGCTCCTGTGCTTCCCGGTGCGGCCACCCAAGCGCAACCTCTAACGCTCGACTGGAAGCCCAAGCTGACACTGCGACATGGGGAAGCTCAACAGCCTCTTTACGTCCTGCGGGCCAAGCCGTCGCCGCCAGTACCGGCTGCTGAGCGGGCTGCCAATCCGCCGCCTACCAACACGCAGGGCGAAAAGGACATCTTCAGCATTGGAACTGAATCGGGTCAGCTTGAAAGCATTGAGCTTCAGGACGGAGATTCGATCAAGATCAGCTTGGCTGCGGCGGCTGCCTTGATGATCAAGTGAGCCTGACTTTATTTTTGTGCTCGTGTTTGCTGTGCTATAGTTCTCACTGGTCACGTATGCTGATTTGCATCTGGTATGTCGCAGGGTCAAGTGGATCTCCTTGGCTCTGATGGTCGCGCCGCCCGAGGGCGAAGACGACTCTGATCCATGGCTCGACTATGAAAGAACGGTAGAAGATGCGGCAAGTGTTGGTAAGGTCTTCCTCCGCACATTCTCATTTGATGTCAGGAGGATCGCATTTCTTACCGTAGCTCTGACTTGACACCTAGGCATTCCTATCACACTTGGACGTCACTGGAACCGGAGTGCCACGCATCTGGTAGCCCCGCGCATACGCTTACGTCCTCTGACGGTAGAAGCACACCATGCCGGTATTCCATTCGTGAGCGCAACCTTTGCCCAATCGCTCATCAGTCTCGCAGTGGATGCGGAAAAGGCACCGCACGACTTTTGCCCGGGATACGCTGCCCTCGATCCATACGCAGTGGTGAACATGCCGGAGGTCGTCGAGGCTTTCCCAAATTATAATCAAGAAGGGGTCGAGCAGAACATCGATGAGCTTTTGAAGACCTTTCAGCACATCAAAGCTCGAGAGAAGCCCTTGTTCGGGAGGACTATATTGTGTTTTACGTCGGACAAAGGCAGCAAGGTGCGTACATTCACATCGTAAGGAAATGTATCAGCGATGATTGTATTGGCGGACTGACTTTTCTTTGTGGAGATATTTAGTCGCGATCCGAACAAGACAACATCGCAGAGGTGTTCAAAGCTCTCGATGCTGAAGTTATCGTCCACTCTCTGACCACGAGTCAAATCTCGACACAAAAGGAGGCGCTGAAAGTCATCCAGGCCGCCAAGACTGCTGCAGATCGACGGCTCCTCAATGCGGGCTCCGCAGCGCGGATGCACGTCCAACTTTTCAGCATCATCATCTTCTACATGGGCGACGCGGACTCCCTCCAGATTGTGGGCGCGGCGGCGCAGGAGTGAGTATGGACTCGATGCCTCCTTTTGTTCGTGTACTGACGAGTGTTGCTATCGAAAGACAAAACATTCCAATGCCGAGGACCGTGGATGGTGATCTCGACTTTGTCATATACGGGCTCAGAGACGCTTCGGCTCTGCTCGAGCCCTACACGGGAAACGTCGAGGACTACATAGACCCATCAAACATGCAGCATCCTGAGGGTAATGCATCCAATGCTTCTACAGGCGTGGCACCTCCGCAAATCCCCTCAGACGCCAACGATGGCGTTCAACAGGATGGTGAGTTGAAGTGCACCTATAAGTGACATTTTGTCTGAGGGGCTGACAGTAAAGATCTGACCCCCCAGCGATGCCACCGATGCCAGCTGCAGCTGCTCAACCACCAGCAGATGGGCAAACTGCTCCAGTGGCGGAAGAACAGCCTCTGGCTGGGAAGCCGGCTGTGAGTGTTTTTGATGCGAGATTCAATGATCATTTGGAGCTGATGTTTTATCATCAACTGATGTTATATGGCAGTCACACTTGAAACGGACAGTGACAGAGGCTGCAAGACCAGCCTATGGCGATTTCAGTGCACTCTTTGCGATAGGCAGTTCAGCCGCACCTGCACGTCCATCTACGCGAAAGAAAACTGCAACCGCAGCAGCAGCAGCATCGGATGCAACAGGAGCCGCGTCCGCACACAACGACAAGGAGGGAATGAGCAGCAAAAAGACTGGCTCAGCGCAGCATTCGGCTCCTCCTGATGACTTTAGCTCTTTATTGGGCCTGACCTCTTCGAAAAACAAGGGAAAAGATCGGGGTCGTTCGGCTCGTGAGGTGATGATGACCCAGCTTCGAGCTGGTCTCGATGAGGAGATACGAACCCAAGCACATCTAGGGAGCTCAATCCGAGCTGGAACTAGCTCGTTGAACGAAGGCACATCCGGAGCGGGAACCACGACTAGTGAGGAGCCGCCTTTGACGCCACTGGTAGAGATGGAGGATGTACAAGCCGGCGTGACTCAAACTGCGACGGGAAAAACAACTCGCAAACGAACAGGATCGGGATCTCGGGAGACTGCAGTGGTGGAGGACGTGCGCGGCTCAAAACGAAGCAAGCAAGGTCATGAAGAGAATGACGATCATGAAGGCGATGGGGCTGAAGCTGCGCAAGCTGAACCAACAGACAGTCAGGCCACGCACAAATCTTCGGCACCGGCTCGCGGGACGGTTGGAGGTGGCCGAAAGCCCAAAGCCAACGATCAGGGTCCGGACAAGGACGAGCAGTTCCTGATGGCGCTGAGCACTCTCGGCAAAGGTAGAAAGAACACGGACGAGTACGATAAGGAGTTCAATCAATTGCGCATCGTCAAGCCATCCCTTGCCGATCGACAGCGGACTGCGGCGCATGGAGTCGGTGGTGGAAAAGGGCTGGGCCGGGCCGCTCAGGATGAGAATGAGGACGAAGAGTTTCAGCGGTTCAAGGAGATGGCGGAGGATGATTTGGACTGCGATCTGCGCGGCAACTTTATTCATGTCGACTTCGTGCCCTTGGTGGTCAAACATTCCCAAAGAGATCAGACACCTCTGACTGCAGACGGCAGACCCAACTTCAAGGCCTTCAGAAGAGTGAGTTCATGACAGATGTAGTCTCGCAACAGAGATGACGCTCAATTACCAGCACTCACAACTACCTCCCTGCAGAAGGGACAGCCGAGGCCCGTCTTCGATCCTACCAGGGTGGTCGGTACCGTCACCGATGCGGTCCCTCAGCTCCAGATCGGGGAAGGTGAGTGGCTGATCGACAGCGTAATTCCATACATGCACTTGTTGGCGCCAAGCTCACTACTTTGTTGTATTGAAACTGCAATCCAGACTCTGTGGTGGACATTGTGCCGAAGCGAAGTGCGCAGCGAGACGCTGAAGATGATGAGGAGATGCCAGAGGGAGTTGATGATGACGTCGACTTCTCAGGGATCCGGCCCACCGCGCGCACTTCCTCTGGAAGTCGCACGAAGGCGACCACGTCAAAGTTCAAGTTTACTCTCGGTGACGAAGATACACGTCGAGCGACTGGTCGGAGTAATGCTGATGCGGAAGATGATGACGACGACGACAAGCCGATAGTCAGTGGTCGAAGCAAGAGAGGAGGCAGGGCCGCTGCTGGCAAGGGCCGGGGAAGTGGTCGTGGTCGGGGGGCGACACAGTATGTGGAAATCTCTGACGATGAGGAGGAAGGGGACAGCGACCCCGAGGCTGGACTGCTACTCAACTTGGACGAAGAGCAGGGTCTGTGCAGTTCACGCGACCGGGCGATTGAGCTCGAGAGCCAGTTCTCCCTCGACTCGCAGACGGGGGTTGGATCGAAGCGGAAGCCACGGGCAGCGAAACAGACGGTCGCCGGTCGAATGCTGGCAGAACTGCCGGATATTGGTCCTTCCCGACGATCAGGACAGACGAGCGGCATTGGGACGAGCAAGGGCTGTGCTACGGCTTCGACGCAGTCACAGTTGTTCCGAGGGGTAGAGACCTTGGATCCGCTCGGCGAAGAGTACCTACAGGCGGCAGAGGTGGAAAGAGCAGCTGATAGTATTGTCAGTGAGAATGTGGATCCCACGCCCCGACCCGTAAGTTCGTCGTTGGGACGCACCCGTGGTCCAAGCTGTACAGGCACGCCCTCCAACAGCGTCGTACCGGCGTCGCGGTCGATGGATCCGCATGAGGAAGATACATTCATGGGTTTTGGGATGTCAGGTCGGAGGAGACGTGGAGGAGCGAGTGGAACTGCGAGCTCGACGACGAGCAGCAGAAACGCCGGCAGCTCGGCTCGGACTCGTTCCAGGTTCTGAAGGTGCAAGTTCAATGCAATGTGCCGACTTCATGTTTGCTTTCCCTTTGTTCTGTAGCAGAGCCAGCGTGGGAAGAAATGGAGCTTGATGATCTCCACCCTTCCGCGTGAAGATGGAGGAAGCAAGCTCGTCATGATGAGAGTGATTGACATGCAGGTGAAGAGGTGTCGTCTCACCACTTGAAGGAGTCCACGAGTCTGCAAGATGCCGGATGCAGATGACCAGAGCTCCAATGGAGCCGTGGTAAGCGCAGCAAATGCTGAGATGGAACCGTTCTGGGCCAGCGCGCGCGATGCGTCGCAGACCTCTCTCGCCAACATCTGGAAGCAACTCCCTCACTTCCCTTCCCCACCACTTCGAGTCCAAAGAGTGAACCAACTCGACGCCGAGCTCTTAGATGAGGAGCTGGTCGGCTTGCTCCTCGATCCGCTCAAGGCGGCGCTGGCCAACATCAAGGCTACGCTGCCGGGCGACCTCGAGCCGGAGCTGCTGCTCGTCCTGCGACTGGTACTGTACAAGTACAGCATCTACGACAAGGGAGCGACCTATGGAGCCATGATCCAGAATCTCAAGTACAGGAACGAGTGGGCCCACCGGGGAGGCTGTGAGTGCTCGACCGTATGGTGCTCCATCAACCACCCGCAAGGCACTGACACCTGGTCACCTTCCAGTGCAATCTACATCCAGAGACATTCCACTGGCACCCCTTCAGCTGACACTCTACCCTCTGCTGACCATCATGCTACCATGGGCGCACACTCGAGCGGAGAGAAGCATGACGAGCCACTCATTCTCTGACATGCCAGTTCACGATCTCAGAAGAATTGCATGGACCAGTCTCGACCAGGTTCAAAAGCTATGGGGAGCCGCTGCGCTCGTCAACTTTGCGATCTTTTTGGGTGATGGCAAGTGAGTATCCACACCATATTGACTGGCACGCGATGTCATGATCTGATTTTGTGTCTCTTCCTCTGCTTTCTCTTCAGATATCGGACGCTCGTCGATCGCATCCTTGGTATGCGTTTGACCTATGCCCGACGCTCAATCAATCGCAATGTGTCCTTCGAGTTCTTGAACCGACAACTTGTCTGGCATGCTTTCACTGTAAGCATAGGACCTTCTCAGCCCACCCAAGATCGATGACTCAAGCAAATGTCCTTCCTGTGCGACCAGGAGTTCTTGCTGTTCCTCCTGCCCTTGATCAGACCGCGACGCATTCTTCGAAAATTATCCAAACTCCCTACACATCCAAAACTGCTCTCCTTCCTGCTTCGTTTCTTGCCCACCATCTTTACACAACGCGTTCTCGGCATTCAGCCTCCTCCAAAGGGTCAGACCCGGCCAGTCATCACCCAGAATGGCGTCATGGCGTACATTTCCCACTTCACCTCCCGCGGCGGTAAGTCTGGATCCAATGCAGACGATCTTCAAGGGCTGTATCCCGATCTGCCAAAAGGATGCTGCGCTATATGCTGGCAACGAATGGAGCAAGCTGCCGGTATCACCACCACCCGCGGCGGATCAACAAATTCGGCCACTTCCGCCTCACTCACTGGAGCCTCGGCAGCCTTTGGGGCCCTAGGAGTGCCCTCGGCCGATCCGCTTGACCCAACTGCACGATATACCTCGGGCTCTGCCCGGATCGGAGCGCGCCGACAGCGACCGCGTGCACTGCAGGGAAGCCAGCAAGCGCTCGCCAACCGCGCATTGAAGGGAATCAAGACTGCCGCTCGGCGAGATGGCGCCAAGAGACGCAAGGCACGTCTGGAAGAACTCGTTGCCAAGGGCAAAATTCCCGCGGGAAGTGACGGCATCGGGGCCCGTCTCGATACTGATGACGACGACGATTCCGAAGCCGAGGAGCACGGTGACAAGGCCGAGAACGATGATCGCGAGGAGGCCCTCATGCTGGGAGGTGTGTCTTCCAACGGCCTGCGCTACGCAGATGCGGCATTGCATGTGCCCTATGCGGCACAACCGTGCGGATGCGTGTATTGCTACTTCTGCCTCACTGAGCAGTTGCTTGGCGAGGAAGCAGGTGAGGAGTTGGAGGATGAAGGTGGATGGGAGTGTCTGCGGTGCGCCAAGAGGGTGCAAGGTGCTGCACGGGCTGTGGCTGTGGAAGAAAACGACGAGAAGGGGCCCAGTGCACAATCCGGATCGCGTGGAGACGATGATGGTGATGATGACAATGATGATGGGGCTGGGCCGGATGGCGGACGCGGGGGAGGAGGTCAGGGCGGAAGCGACAGTGGCGGAGGCGGACCGTCAGGGGGTCCAGGAGAAGGCCCATCGGGGACAGATGATCTCTTTGATGATGATGAGGACGAAGTTCTGGATTTCTCCATGATCGATGACGCCCCTGGAACACGACAGCAAGACAATGATGCACCAGGAGCCTCCAGCGAAGAAGATGATGATCATACCGAAGACGAGTATAGACCTGCTACTCCGACCGACAACATTGCCAGCCACGATATTCTCGTCAATCCCTCAAATCTGCCGCCATTTCTGCGTGTGCATCGCTCATCGTCACTGAAGTATGAAGATCTGGCATGGCAAGAGGAAGCAGCCCTTCTTCAGGCCTCTCGAACACCCACGTCTCGTCGACTCAGCAGTGGTATCTCAGCCGTGCCGAGCCCGATGCTGCAGGCTACGACCCGTGGAGGAGAGCGTCTGACAATCTCAACTGCTGGTACTACTCCCGTGTCGTCCTTTGCCAGATCGAGAAGGGTCAGCCAAGTCGCAGGCGCCACCGGCATGGGTGTTGGCAATCAAAGCGGAGTGTATCAAGAAGGCGGTGGTGTGTCGCCACTCGGGGTGATACATGCGCTATCGTCAGCCTCTGCCTCGGTCCCTGCCGGTGTGCCACCCACGCGAGTGGTCGTGCCTCCCCTCAACTTTGACCTTGTCGCTCCCGGCGTCTACCGATCCGGCCATCCAAATGAGCGCAATTTCGATTTCTTGGAACGTCTAGGCCTGCGCAGCATCATGTGAGTCGAGCTGTGAGAACGGATGAAGCAAATAAAACACATGAAACGACGTGTGTGCTGACTCATCGCCGTGACATTTCAATGCTCCAGGTATCTGGCCAATGAAGACTACCGGGACAACGTGCGTTCCTGGGCAGAGTCGATCGGACTCCAGACCTTCCACTTCCGAGTAGAAGTCAACAAGGAGCCTTTCGCAGAGAGTGAGCCGATTCGATAAACCCTTGTCTGCACGCCCCGAATGCCTTTACTGACATATTCCTTCTTCAACAACAACCTCAGTGGAGGCACATCTTGTTGCCGCCGCCTTGTCAGCTGTGACGGATAAACGAAATTTGCCAATGCTCATTCATTGCAACAAGGGCAAGTATCGAGTCGGGTGCCTCGTCGGATGTCTTCGTCGACTTCAGGGATGGAGCCACACCAGCATCTTCGAAGAATTTGCACGTTTCGCTGGCAACAACAAGATTGCGGATCAAGAGGTGAGTCATGCCATCTCCGGATCCGACCCCAGTCTGCTGTGCTGCGCGTGCTGATCTGATGCATTTCCTTTCATTGGCGATTGCTGCTACTCTGGACAGTTCATTGAGGTGTTTGATCTCTCGACCGTCACAATCTCGGAAGAGCACAAGCCACACTGGATCTCGTGATCGGATCTCCGTTTGGCCAAGGAGCGGTCAAGACGCCATGTTCTTACAACAATTTTCCGCCTGCAACCATAAATTTTATGCGACCCAATTCCGGCAAAGTCATCCGGCTGGAGTGTTGAGACGATAGCTTTCGAACAGATTCGCACCGAGCGAGGATCAGTAACGAGCCTCTACTGAAACCGTGTGCCAGGTCGGATCTCACGATCCGGATGACTATCTTTTCGGATGAACATTTTTTGGACTGGGATCGAACTTCCTTCGAAGTTCTCGGCTTCAAGGTACAAAAGGCGATATCTTCCTGTGCCGGAAGTGCTGCTATCCAGAATCGCCATCGAAGCGAGGCGATACCTTCATTGTCTTCGCTGCTTACCCCTACTTTTGTTAGGCATGCAGCTGTTGTTCTCTTTTCTGATCGGCTTTCCCAGTTTGTTTGCCGTCGTCCATGGCACTGACTGTGTTTCCTTGTTTCTGAAAGAGCAGATTATCGAACGTGGTGCTCACAATATCCATCTGAAATGGAAATCCGAACTCACTGACTTTAGCAAGAAGATTGCGAGCCCTGAGCTGAAGTTGAGCTACGGCGGCTGTTCAGTTCAGTCACCCGATCACTCGCTCGTTGTCGGCACGACGACGTTGGACCTGAACAAAGCACCACCGACCCGACTGGTCTGGATTGTGGACGAACACGTACCGTCCGAGCAGTGTCTCTCCGCTTGGCTCACTTCACAAGGCGGGCATGATGCAAAGTTGCTAGGACGATCCCGTGCTTTGATGCTCGTCGAGCATCCGGTCAGGAAGCGATTGAGTGAAAGAGCCGAGGCAGGCCCACACGATCCGAGCATGTCCAATCTGGGTGAGTGTCCCGATGGCTCCGAGTGTACGCCGAGTGTGTTTCATGTTGACCAAGGATCTGCATCCCTGCGTAAAGATCCCAATGCCCTTTGGTTTGACGCTGTCAAGATGCTACAAAACAAGACGAAAGACACCGCCTTCGTTGCGCAGGCTCATTCGGCTCGCATCGCAATAGTCGGCGCCGGCATGTCAGGCCTGCTCACCAGCTTGCTACTGGAATCGGTCAATGTCTCCAATTACGAACTGATCGAGGCTTCCTTCCGTTACGGAGGCAGGGTTCACACAGCTCCGTTTGGGGACAACAGCTGGTTTGAGCTCGGAGCTATGAGAATCCCCACTCGTATATGGACCCATCGACGAAGGAGCGTGTCATCTTGAAGGACATGCAGCTGTTCTTCTCTTTGGTTGACGAGCTCAACCGGCTGAATGCGGACAAACCGTTCCTTCAGATCAAGCTGATCCCCTGGATTCAAAGCATGGACGGTGAGTACCTCGTGCTTGGGCTATATCTGAAACCCATTAAGCGCTCGCTCTCTCCACTGTGATCTGCAGGAAACTTGCTGTACTCGCATGGGATCAAGAAGGATGGAAAGGCTCCCAGCATTGCCCAGATCAAGGCCGATCCTTCCCTGACTTTCGTTGATTCGAATCCTGAACGCTCCAAGGCAGTTGCTGCAATTGCAGCAGTCACTACAAATAACACCTGGGCACGACAGATCGCGGACAACATGTTCAAAGCGCACAAAGAGTGGCTCGACAGTGGTTTTGAAGATTTCAGCGAGTATCAGTTCCTTCGCAACCAGGGCTTCTCCGTCAATGTGTCGGATTCGATCACCAGCCACGATTTTGCTGGCCAAACGCTCTGGTTCGAGGCTTATGACGACCCGTATTTCTTCGCGGACAGGCAAGTATTCCTTTGACTGATCACTACGCTGTGAGAGACCCCCAGATACTGACGGACCATGCGACTGGCAGGTGGTTCACCATCGATCACGGGATGAGCCACCTCCCTGGCGCCTTTTGGGGTCTTCCCGGAGCGGCCAAGACGAAGTTGGGACACCAAGTGACTGGGATCGCACCGTCACAAGATTCGTCTAAGGTCCAGGTCTGGTGGCAGCAACGGCAGGTTTTTCCCCCGTCGTCCTCTGGAGCGAAACAGTTGGAAGAGTACGACTATGCGATTGTATCGGCCCCATTCTCCGTGAGCAACACATCATCCGAATCGGAGCCTCTTCGAGACGCGAATGTTGCTGCTGATCTAGAGAAAAAAAATCCCCGAACTAGGTCATGCGATTCTGGTCGCCCCTGCCGCCATTTTCTGAGATGAAGATGAGATCGATCCGCAACCTGGGCTTTTCACAAGGTTCGTTTGGGCCTTCCTATTCGAGCCAAGAAAAAGGCGATGATCCAGAAGAAACGTCATGCTGAGACCATTCTGCTATCTCGTTTGGTCCGGGGACGGGAACAGCTTGCAAAGTGATTCTCGAATTCAAGACGCGGTTCTGGGAGAAATTTGACCCTCCGATCTTTGGGGGCTGCAGTGTGCGTCTACTGATGCAGTCATCTTCGGGGCCAGGGCGCGCGGACCAGACACTGACCAGCGATGGCATGCATCTTGTACCGACACCAGTTCACCGACCAACCGGGAATCTTTCAAGTTTGCTATCCCTCGTACGGCTTCAATTCTTCTGGTCCTGCAGTCATCTTGGCCGCGTATCCCGTCGGTGATGATGCTATCCGCCTAGCTGCGCTATCCGACGCCGAGCACGTTCGAATCGTTCTGGATGCTACCGCTCAAACCCATGGCCAGGTCGTCTTCGAGCAGTACACAGGTCGATACCAGCGGAAGTGTTGGTCTTCCGACGAGGTGAGAACCGCTTGATCCACAACCATCTGGTATCTTGGCTCGGATAGAAGTTGAGAATCGCTCGTCCCGCCTGTGCACTCTCGCAGTTTGAAGCAGCGTCCTGGACTCGGCCCACAGTCGGACAAGAGCATCTGGTCAGTGCTGTCACCCAAAGCTGAGGAGTGATGAAGGAGTGATGATGTCAAGGGATCGAAGCTGAAGCTTTTGACGATTCAGTACCGCCCAACCTACTTTGAAACGGAGCATCGGACCATCTTGATCGGCGAGCATACGTCTCCGACACATTCATGGATTGCGTCTGCGCTGGAATCTGCGGTTCGAGGCTCTGTTCAGCTCTTGCTCGAACTCGGCCTGGTGGACGAGGCGAAGGAGGTCAACCAGAAGTGGATGGCCAGATGGATCACGGTCTAACCCTCCCCAGCTGGGCTGGGCTCAAACGTTAATGTCATGTAGTGGCATAATCGGCAGGGGGGAAAGCCAAGCCCGTCTCCAATGCACATCCAAAGCGTGACGATGCAACGCGTGCAACTACACGGAGGTTTGAAAGGATTGGGGGATGAAGTCCAGTGCATGGCATGAAAGCACGGCGTTGTGCTTTGTTGAGGCAATTGTGATACCTCACATCCTCGTCATCCACAACGGGTCCAGGTTGTGATATATTCACTCGTCCAACCAGAAAGTATGGCTACATAAGCATAAGCGCACGTCTTCGAACACTTTCGCCGTCGGATTTCTTCACAGCTTGGATGGCTGAGAGTAGATCTTCAATGCCTGTCTGATCGACAGATCGAGAAGCACATCCTCCGCACCGCCAGGAACCTGTCATGATTTGATTCCGCATCGCAGCCAGAAGAACAAGTTAGCCCACGTCCCCATTTTTTCCGCAAGTAAAAGAGGGTGAGGAAAAATGAAGAATTCCTACTTACCTGCAAGGACTTGAGCTCTCGCCAGACGCGCTCGATCCGATCACCCGCGCCACCCTTTGTCATTCCCATACCACCGAGCAAGTTGACCGCCTCTCTGCACACATTCTCGAGCACGATGCCTGCATGCGCCTTGAGCGCGCCCGTGGTACCGCCGGTGTACAGATTGGACTCGGCTGGGGTCAGGTTGTTTTGCGTGTAGATGACGGCTTCGGTCCAGGCTTGGAGGGCTTCCACCTGTCGAGCCATGTGGGCCAACTTGTGTCGAACGACGGGCTGTGGTAGAAACGAGGCAAGGAGGTGGGTCAGGTTTCAGATCAGCATTGCCTAACTCTCGCCTGGCATCCTGTCTTGTTCTTGGAGACTCACCTGCTCAATCAAGGGTTTTCCAAATGCTTTTCTCCTAGTGGTGTGTGTGATCGTGTCTTCGATGCAGACCCTCGCAAAGCGCAGGGCATTGTAGGTGATCGTCATTCTGTGAAACAGAAAGAGGCATAACTGAATTCAGTAGCGCACAGGACAAGAACATTTGGATCAGACAACTCACCTCTCGTGATTAAAGTTGTTAAAGATGTGCTTGAGACCTAGGCCCTCCTTGCCACCGATCAGGTTCTCGACGGGCACCTTCGTGTTGTCAAACTCGACAAAGGTGGTTCCTGAGGGTGTTTGGCCCATCATGCGCATGAGCTTGAGGGAGACACCATTCTCTTTGGAGACGGGTACAACGAGGAGGGAGATGCCGGATGGGTCGCCGGGCTTGCCAGATGTGCGCACGGCGGTGGTCAGATATCCGCCTTCCGTGTAGATGCCTGCGATATTGAGACGCATTTTGTGAAGAAGATGTCAGCCATATGAGCCGCCGCTTGCATCACGTACGAGAATCAGCTCTTGTGCTCACCATTTGTGATCCACTTTTTGACTCCGTTGACAATGTAGTGCTTCCCGTCCTCCGACTTGACGGCCGAGCACGAGAGGTTGGCAACATCCGATCCTGCATTGGGTTCGGTGATGGCAAGTGCGATTCTCTTCTTGCCTGAGAGGACATCGGGCAAGATGCGTGCCTGAAGTTCGGGAGATGCAAAGTGTGCGATGGGTCCACATCCGTAGCTGATTCCTGCGTAGAGATGCATGAAGCATGCGCTGTGGGCGGGGGGCATTCCAATGTTCAGATAGATGCTGCACAGACGGACCAGAGCGAGGAGGAATGGGGAGAGCTCACCTTCCGGAGCGACAGAGCTCGTCGATGACAATATAGTCGCAGAACGCGTCCCAGTCCTTTGCTTCGATATCGGCAGGGAGGGAGACGTCCTTGACCATGTCCTTGAAGTGCTGTGGGATGCGAATGCCGAGGGCAAAAGGGAAAAGGAGACCGTCCTTGGCAGCCTGCTCGTAGAAGCTTGCGGGCGCCTCTTTAGCCTCCTCCCACTTGCTGGCATAGGGGGCAATGTGCTTGGCCTCCCAGTTGCGAGTCCATTCGCGGAGTTTTGGGTAGATGGGCTTGGTGCCAAAGTAAGGGGTGGGCAGACCCGAGATCCAAGGCGCCTCGGAGAAGGGCACGGTGGGGCGCGTCACGTCGCGTACGCGGTTGGAGGGAGCTGACATCGTGGTTGCTTCCTGTATGTATGTACAGTATGTACAGTATGTGGTAGTAGTCAGTAACAGTTGGTGTTCCGGCGATGCCAACCTTGGGGGGCCCAAGCGAGCGGAAGGGGAGAAAGGTGCGGGGTTGAAGCGTGCTTATATAAGCAGCATTGCTTTATCGGCCGTGTTGAAGTCAGCTTTTATCCGACACCGCATATGTCAAATCGGGAGCCGAACATCATCCGCACGTTAGTTGAGCGTCATCATCGTCATGGTCGCGCGTGTTGCCCGTCGGCTTCTGAGGCAATCGACCTTGCACCATCACCGAAAAGCTATTGCAAGAAACGTCATCTCCTTGTCGTCAGCGCATGATCGATTGCGTGCCGTTTGAGAAGAGCTTTGCGAGAACCTGGAGCTTGAGCAGACTCATAAGAAGCCCGGTTTCTTCGCATCGTAAGCCCATCAACGCCCCCCTCAACACCATCGCCTCACAGAATCCAACAACATGGCTCCAGTCACAAACGCACCTGTCCTCGTTACTGGGCCCACGGGCTACATCGGCGCACATGTAGCGCTCAACCTGCTTCAGCACGGCTACTCCGTCCGAGGCACCGTCCGTTCCCAAGAGAAATTTGACCAGCTCCTGGCCCAGCCAGCATTCCAACAGTACAAGGACAAATTCACAGCAGTCATCGTCGAGGATCTCGTCACTGGCGACTTCACCGAGGCCGTCAAGGGCGTCGACGTCGTCGTACACACAGCCTCGCCCTTCAAGGTCACACCCGAGAACCCAGAGGAGACCTACCTCAAACCAGCCATCCAAGGCACCAAGGGAGTCATAGAGGTGAGAGCACTTTTCGTTCTCATGCGAAATCACATCGCATTGAGCCCATTTTCCGTACATCACAGGCCGCCATCAAGTCCGGGACTGTAAAGAACATTGTCATCACCTCGTCATTCGCAGCCATCGTGTCACCACAGGACGGCGTCCCATTCAACGAGCGACTCTACACCGAGTCAGACTGGAATTCAAGCACGTACGAGGAGGCTGTAAAGTCAGACACGCCCGGATTTGCTTATCGCGTCTCCAAAAAGGTCGCCGAGCAGACTGCAAACGAGCTCGTCAAGGGCAAGCCCATCAAGCTCGCGGCCATCAACCCGCCCCTGGTCCTGGGCCCTTACGTACATGCAGTGGCAAAACTTGACGATCTCAACGAGTCTCTTGCCCAGCTCTGGGCTGCGCTCTCCGGTAAGAAGGGCAAAGACTTGCCTCCCACGGGCACACCTGCCGTCGCCGATGTTCGCGACTTGGCCGATGCCCACCGTCTCGCATTCGAAAAGGACCAAGAGGGCCGCTTCATCGTCTACAACGGGCCCTTTGACTGGGCTCAGCTCGTCGACATTGCGCGCAGGGACTTCCCCGAGCAAGCAGAGAACACACCCGAACCAAAGGACTCGGACCGCGTCTCGACCAACCCCAAGGTGTTCCACTTGGACTCTACCAAGTCGAAGGAGGTGCTTGGGTTGAAGTATCATACTGTGGAGCAAACGCTGCATGACACCATTGAGCAGCTCTACGGTGAGCATGCCGAGGGCAAATAGACGTATCAACGACATCTCAATCAGGAATATCTCAATGTGCTCGCATCAGCCACGCTATGGTCAAAATATGGGCTGATACTCGCGGAGAGCGAGCGTCACGCCGAGATGACAATGATTGCTAGGAGTGTGCGAGGACATAGCGATGGAAGGCTTGGAGTCGGGATGATGTTTCAAATCTTTTCACACAATCCGGGGAGCTTTTGGTCTGGGTAGAGAGTCTCGTGCCTCAGCCAGGATTGCTATAAAGCCCGTTTTGCAGCTCTGTGAAGGAAAGCCCCAGCTGTCCTCTCACTTGCCCCATGGCGTGCCGTATCCGAGCCACCAAGAAAAGCCTTGCACAGGCTGGTCTTCAAGCCTCATACATTCTGCGCGCCCGTGACCGCATTTCGTAAGGACCTTGACCATGCGCTGCTCTTCGTCGATGACGACGCCATTGCGGGCCTTCCGGACGCTATCGCCTTGCTTGCCCTTGTGCCTTTCGAGAAGGTCAGGAGGTGCGCGTACTTCTCCTGTGCAAAGAAATTTGAGACGCAGAAAGTGTGTCAGTCAGGCCTGGCGAGTGCGACTGGCTCAGGAAATACGAATGAGGGAGAGACGCACGCAGTTGGCTAGCAGGGTTGGGTTCAACGGCCACGGGAGCGCGGGCTACAGCCAAGGGGCCACCTACAGGCTGGCGCAACTGAAATCCAAAAGCAGAAAGCGATGGGACAAAATGACGGAAGATGTTCCGAGGGTCATTTTGTCAGCATTGCTCCAAGATCTCGGAGTAGAACTACGATCCTGAAAGCTCACCATCGGCGTCGGCGCGGCACCCGCACTTACGACGAGCAGGAGTGCAGTGAGGGTGAAGGGGATGGAGACCATGAGGTTAGGCTGGAATAGTGTGACGGATGCTTGTATTGTCGTGAACTGGTCGCGGGTGGAAGACTGGCTGCTTCGGTTGACGGAATGAAAGAGTTCAAGGGGAGGGGTCAGCTGTCTGTTCGATACCTGCTTTATACGAGCCTGCCGCGAAGTATGACTACATCTGCAAGAGGTTCGACGTTATCGTTGGGGGAGCATCTATAAGTAGATCACGGCCCGGAGGCGACTGAGACGGCGTCGTCAGATAAGCGGCTTCCTCGTCACATGACAGCACACTTCGTCTGGGTCAGCGCACAGTACTCGGATTCCCTAGAACGTCTCAAAAAGAACCGGACCGTATGAGTGAACATATCCTTTCCCTCTTTCATTCAAGTCAGGGGAATGGAGTTCGGGTCGGACTTCGCAAAGTCGTGGGTGCCTGAGAATTTAGTCGCTTCGGAAGGGCAAGGAGAGGTGTACATGCTCGGTCTCAAATCTCAATCGCGGACGTCTTCATCCGCAGCTTCGTTATAAGGCGGAAGTAGCGCTCCTGGATCCGAGTGAGAGGCAGGAAGGTTGGCGAGATGAGATTATTTGCCCGACACCGCTCAGGCATTCCACAGAGGGACGCGCGCAAGGCGTGCTGAAAATCAATCGGACATGTTGAAAAGTTGACGTCTGCTGATATTTCAAGTGGTAGCGCGGATCGTTATCCGCTTTCCGATCATCCGCCTGGAGAGCGTAGCGCGGATTGAGAGACAAGGGAGGGGAGAGACGCGACGGGCCGAGATTGTGCCTAGTCAGGAGGAGCGAGATTCACACGCCTCTCCCTCCTCCCTTCCCTTTGTTTGCCCATGACTCATTGCTGAGCGCAGGCACTGGTCACTCCGCGGGCCACAGTCCCTTCCTTCTAGCAAGCAGCCCACCCAGACACCAGCCCCCCTCTCAGCAGCACACCAGCCATGCCCAGACGGAAGGACCAAGAAAGCAAAGTTGTGGACCCCATCGCATTGACAGCGTCGCTGGAGGAGCTCAAGAACTCGGGTCCTCTTCCGTCTGTCTTTGTGTTTGATCTGGATTACACACTGTGGCCGCTATGGGTAGACACCCATGTCGACCCTCCATTGAAGAGGAGGGGTCAGGATCTCAATTGCGTCTATGACAGGTCCGTGCACGTCAAGGTGGCGAACTTTGGATCGGACGGATGCTGACTTCCTCAACTTGGATCCTGCAGAAGTGGAACCTCGCTCTCTTTCTTCCCGCATGTTAGGTGAGCCAGACTCCATTACCTGCATTGAGCTCTTCATCAAGTGGCCGGAACAGTCAGGCCACACTCGGGTGGAGCTGATGTCTAGCTCTGATCTTTCCAACCATGCAGCACAATCCTCTTCTTTCTCAAACGGAACAAGATTCCGATCGGCATAGCGTCAAGGACCAGCGCGCCAGATGCGGCACGTCAAGCCCTGAGAGGACTCCATATTGTAGACACTGCCGGCCCAGAGGAAGAACAAACGCCGGTGCCTGCTATCTGTACGTACTTTTGATTCAGAGAAGGCTTTTGGAATTGAACTTCTGAGCTGACTGGCTGGCTGACCATTGCAGCGTTATGTGACCACATGGAGGTCAGTCCGACTAGCGTCAAAAAACTTGAACTTCCAAGACTAAACTTCTCCCTTATATAGATCTATCCAGGCAGCAAAATTCGGCACTTCAAGTCCATACAAAAGGCCCTGGGACACGAGTTCGAGGACATGAGTAAGTGAAACATGGGCATCATTTCTGACTCCGTATTCAGAGCTGCTCGAGCTCACAAGCGAACCCCCGGCTATCACAGTCTTCTTCGACGATGAGTACCGAAATGCTGAGCGAGTTTCTGGCCGATCGCTGCCATGTCCAAATCAAAAGCACATTTGTTCAATTTTGCTGATGCTTTCCGCTACCTCGCTTTCTTTTGTGTCTTAGGGTTGGTCGAGAACTTGGAGTTCACTTTGTCGAAGTATCGCACTCAGGCACCGATGTCGCCACCGTGGTCCGTGGTGTCAGAGAGTGGCAGGCAAAACAGAAGGCAAGGGGAGGCGATTCGACTGCGGGCTCGTCTGTGTTGTAACACTCATTCTGGATCACTGCTGCATAGACTTCCACGTTGACCCTTATGTAAACAATGTAAATCTTCTTTTTGGACAGACAGATCCCTTGGCCAGACGCGCTGCTGGGCGTCCCTGTCTTCTCACGATGGTACAATGGTCCTACTTGTGGACGGCAGTGTGATATTGGAAAATTGGTGCAATTTTGGAATATTTCACGCAGCCAGTCTAATAAGAAATCGCCGTGGTTTGAGCATCGTCATTGATTGAGCAGCATCAACAGGGGGTCCAGTCCACACTTGACTCGAAACCAAGGCACCACACGCATCCCAACAGACACACGGACTCGACCCGCTAGCAATGGCTCCGTCGGCAAGGAACGACGCGGCAGAGCGCGATGCTCTTCTCTCCGCAGAGGAGCAACAGCAAGCAGCCATCGGCACTGGCCCGGACCATGGCAGCACCGGCAGACCTCGACGATCAAGACGCGAGATTGCCAAAGTCATCGCCTTGCATGTGCTTCCCATCATCGGCGCAGCTGCTGTCCTTGTCCTCTTCTTCCTCCTCGTCCTCCCTTGGATCCTCCATGGCGGCCGAGGTCCACCCTCGTTTCGCTCCTATCCCGCCCACCTCGCAACCGGCTACAAGGGAGCAGTAGCCACTGAGAACCAGCAATGCTCAGACATTGGAGTCTCCATCATGAGGGACCGCGGGGGAAACGCAGTCGACGCAGCTATCGCAGCTACCCTCTGCATCGGCGTCCTGAACATGTTCTCAGCCGGCATCGGCGGTGGGGGTTGGGCCATCGTCCGAGCGCCAAACCCGGACCCATTCGCGCCCAAGTCGAGCTGGAACCACACTGTTGTTGACTTCCGCGAGTATGCGCCTGGTCTCGCGAATGAGACAATGTTCCTTGGCAGACCGGAAGCTGCGAAAGTGGGAGGACTGGCCGTTGGTGTGCCCGGCGAGCTCAGAGGGCTCGAGGAGTTGCACAACCAGTGGGGAACCCTTCCTTGGGCGGATCTCGTCGAGCCAGCTGCCAGCCTGGCGGACGAGGCCACAGTCAGCCGAGAGCTGGCTCGCAGGCTCAAGGTGAGCACTTAGCATCTGCCTACGCTTGTAACCTCTAGATCGAGTCTGCTGACATGTGCATTCATCTCTGTTGGAAACTACCGCAGGCGTTCGGGGCCTTCATGAAGAAGGACAGGCCATGGCGCAAGGTGTTTGTCCACAGGTACTCTGGTCGACTCCTATCAGAAGGCGACGCCATCAGACGGACACATTATGCCAAGACGCTGCGCACCATTGCAAAGGAGGGACCCCGCGCGCTATATGTCGTGAGTTTCACACTATGCTCCAATGGAAATAGGTTGCATTATGCTGAATCATACTTGCTTCCTCATCTCTTTGCAGGGACCCATCGCCCAAGCCCTTGTCCGAACCATCAAGGCGGCAGGTGGAATAATGACCTTGACCGACCTGGCAGTCTACAGAGTCAAGACGTATCCAGCATTGGAGGGCACCTGGGCAGGCAAGAAGGTCTACACCACAGGCGCCCCTTCCTCCGGACCCGTCTTGCTCAGCCTGCTGAGTATGCTCGACGGCTTTGACCAGTTTGTGCCTGCGAATGACACGAGTCTGCTCAGCACCTTTGGGGGCGCAGCCACATCGGGACTGAACTCTGGGCTTGGTGTGCATCGCTACATCGAGGCGCTCAAATTTGGGTTCGGACAGCGCACATTGATTGGCGACCCCGAATACCTCTCAACCAAAGCTCAAGCAGCGATAGAGGAGATCACATCGCCCAAGCGGATCAAGGCGCTACGAGCCAACATCACCGACGGCCGCACCCACAAGCTAAGCTACTACCATCCCCTCTTCGACATTACGCATGATCACGGAACGATGTCACTCAGCGTGGTCGACAAAGACGGGATGGCGGTCAGCCTGACCTCGACTGTGAACCTCATCTTTGGCAGCAGGGTGATGTGTCCCGAGACGGGCATCATCCTGAACGATGAGATGGATGATTCCAGCACACCGGGTGTGCCAAACGCATTTGGGCTCGCGCCGTCGCCATACAACTATCCAGACGCAGGTACGTATCTCTATTTGGCCACGCAAACAGCTCGCCTAGTGTACATTCATGTCATTTGCTCACCTTTACGCATTCAACCACAGGCAAACGCCCCTTGAGCAGCATGGCGCCAGCCATTGTCGAATACTTTGAGCCGGAGTCTAAAAGCAACTCGAGCCTCACCTCATTCGAGAAGGATGGCCAGCACGTCTTCGCATCAGGCGGCGAAGAAGCAGAACACGACGACGATCTCTACTCATCCAAAAAATTGCACAAGGTTGCTCAACCAGACACGATTGTCGCGCTAGGCGGCTCGGGAGGTTCCCGGATCTTTGGCAGCATCGCGCAGGTACTCCTCCACCTCGACAGCGGGCTGGACATCTCAAGTGCGATTGAGCGGCCTCGGTTCCATCAGCAACTGCTGCCCATCGAGCTCGACGTCGAGACGAGCGGAGGCCGGTTCGAGGCTAGCATGGCGGAGGAGTTGGGCCAGCGCGGGCATCAGGTGTCGTACATCGATATCAACACGGGCTGGAGCGAGGTGCAGGGTGTTCAGCGGCATTCGGATGGACGGGTTTGGGGAGCGAGTGACTCGAGAAAGCAAGGTGTTGCGTCTGCTTATTGATATGTGGAGCGGAAAACGAGGCCGGGACAATGAGGTCGGTGCGACACCAGACCCTATCCTTACTCCGCCGAGCATGGGAACTGAAACCCTCGACGACTGTATTACTACTATGTAAGAACAAGATCTGCTATCCATCCATGCATTCCGTCACTTCATGATCGGACGCCCCAATCTTACCGTCTTCCACAGTCTTCTGTCGGTGGTCTCAAGCACGCCGACGAGGTAGGGAGGAACAGGAATGAGATTCATTGGTGAGGAAAAATGAAGGAGAGTAAATGATCGGGAAGGAACCACAATCGTAGCAATCGTCTCCAGAGTGCTTTGGTCTTCGCGATACGGAAAGCGTGTTAGGTTGGCAACGGATACAATGGTGACGCGTTCACATCCCACGGTACATCGCCGCTTGCGTGTGCATGCGTACGACTTGTCCTTTAGTGAACTTTGTCGCGCATCTGTGAACAGGTGTTAAGAACAGATCATGGTCAGCAATGGCGATGCAGCATCATTTCAGATATTTCGACACGACTCACGAGTCCCATGAGTAACTGCAGGGAGCCAAAGGGGGAGAACACAAAATCATTGAGCACGATACCGTAATTTGGCACTCTCTTGTTGGATAACGACTCACTCCATGAAGTTGCGAATCGAATCTTGTCCTCGACCAGGGCAGGTGCGCTTCCGGGCGGGGCAGCCCCAGGTCGGGTCCTTTTGAGGAGCTACCAAAGGAAGAGACTCACTTTTCAGCATCATTGGCAACCAAGAGATGGCTGCGCTCTTCTCGGTCACTCACGAGTGTCAGAAACGTAGTCTCCATTGGGATCGTCGCAGCCTTTACCCTCAAAAACGTGGTAGAGGCCCAACCAATGTCCGACTTCGTGTGTAGCGGTCTTACCGAGGCTATTCTCGTGTCCCATGGGACCTCCCGGCAACGTCTTGTAAGTCAGGAAGACGCCATCTCCATGACACATCGAAGAAAGCGTCAGGACGGAACGTGCTCCTTGTCTGCATTTGCAGATGGCTTCTCACTCACCGTAGACTGGATTGGCCTTAATCCATGCGGGCATGGTCGCACATCCGAGCAAACCTTGCTGAAAATTGACCGTATATATGTTGAGCGAGTTTGCGCCGCCCTTGCGCAGTTTTGTGTTCATCGCACGCATATCATCAGTCTCGCGGTTGGTCAGGTTGGAGAACCATGCGTCCTGGGTAGTAGTTTCCGTTTCCACCAGCTTGAAGGTAAAGCCGGCGTGGAGGAAGTGTTGGTTGAGCACGTCGATCTGCTGAGCGATCACAGCCGGACTGGTGGTTCCTTCACCCGTGGACGAGGTGATCGTGTGCCAGTACACGGGAACGAGCTTGTTGACATGCTCCGAGACAGCCAGAGAACCGTAGAGCTTGAGGAACTCTTGCGTCTTTTGCTCAGCGGCATGGTCGACCGGCTGGGTGTTTCCGCAGCTGACGGAGTCCCTTGTCAGCTTTCGATCCGATGAGTTAAGTATCACCAGCCTCAGACTAGGTTTTCGACTCACCTCTGAATGCTGAAGGAAGCCTGGGCGTGAGCCCATCCGGCGACGAGAGGAAGGAGGGAAGCATAGTGGAAGAGCATCATCGTTCCACAAGGCTAGAGAGGATAGGAGCTTGGGAGTGAAGAGAGGATGAAAAGGGGAAGAGGTAGCATAGGGGCCGGACGTGGGTCAAACATCCAGACACTTGGAAAGAGGCTCTCGGACTGAGTCGCTCTTAGCTGCCAAATCAGGACACAAAACAAGCGCTGATCCGTTCCGGTTTCCATGACTCTTGTGTTGTGTTGAGACGCAGGCGCACCGACGTAAGTAAGAAGAAGGTGTGAGAGCACATGGGTTCCGTAATAGCGGAGTCGGATGCAAAGAAGTCCTGAGAGTCAGTTCTGGAGATCGACACCAGCAGCGGCTGCTTCTGTGAGTATGACAAGGAGCCGGACGCGGGTAGCACTCGCGTTTCATTTCATTATCGAGATGAGGCCCAAGGAGCCCCTCGACGAGCTCCCGTCTATCTTGAGAAGGCCACACTGCCCAGTGCCCACTCTTGCTCGTTTCTCAACCATGAGCATCGGGGATGAGTCACTTGGCGGACAGGATTCAAGCGAGTCTCGCAGTATTAAGCGCTGAGGGAAGTGCTCTCCTGGCGGAGCTTGCCAACGTCCAGGACGCAGCTGCTTCGCAGCTATAAAAGATGCGCTTCTAGCACCCTTCTTGCCGTCTTTCCTACACCTCTCCAGTCGATCCCTCTCGTCTTCTTGCCTCAGCAACAGCATGTTCTATCCCAAACTCTTCGTTCCTGCCCTCCTCGTCCTTGGAGCCATCGCCGCGGCGACTCCCCTTCACGAGCGCGATGACCGTGCCTCTGCCACGGAAACGCGTGGAACGGACCCTGAAGAGGGCTACACCGACGGGTATGACACGCATGGTCCTCCAGCAGGACCTGTAAGTAGGGCTGCGACCAAGTCAGCTGTGTTCCAGGCTGAGATCGAGCTTACCATGTTGTCATTACAGGAGCACGACCTTTTCGAACAGTGCATCACCGATTGCAAGCTTCCAAGCATTCGCGAATGTCGCTACTACTGCATGAAGACGGCCAATGGTCCCGATCACAAGATTATCGTCCACGAGTAGACGTCCCGAACGATGTGTTGATTTGCCCTGTAAGGGCGCCTTTGTCCTCCAAGACGTACCCGAATATCTCCTTTGTT
>LAXH01000184.1:952-33443 GCA_001006505.1 Tilletia horrida | reverse complement strand
ACGAGTATGTCGGAGCGGTAGGGCCGGGACCAAGTGGAAATCCGAAGTGAGTCGAGTATGACCAAGCTGATGAGTAAGGAGAGGAAGGGGGAGAATTTTTGGGGTGGGGAGGGCCTTCTTTTATGCCTTTTTGCCGCTCTCACGGGAGACAGAGGGGACCGCTGCGCAGCATAGGAGAGTAGTGGTGAGCACACTGCCGAAGTGCCATCGTTGCTCTGTTCTCGTACAGCAACGTGCCGCATCACAGAGTTAGTAAGTTCGGCTTGCTTGGCGGTTGGCTACCTTGCGGACAGTGCTGCGATGCTGAAGATGCACATTGGCCCTCTGAGCATGAGAGGAGCTTAGCGAGATGTTGATCGGAATTCGAGGGGGAGTAGAAGTCGAGGAGGCGTAGCTGGTTGTTGCAGAGCAGGTCAGGCGCATGTGGTGCGGCGAAGGCACAGTGTCCAGCCGGTAGGAGCCACCAGGAGAAGGTTTGGTGCATCCTGAGTGCATGGGTATGCAGGTGTCGCAGGTGTGATACCGAGGGGCTAAAGGGCTGAAGACTCTTCGCAAGAATCGCCAAGCACTGGGATCGATGCTTGTTGACAACGTCTTGTGCGGCTGTGCTGTCGATCCTGGGGGGACAGCGCCGGAGTACGGTACGTACGTGGGAAGGGCTGAGAAAGTAGCTTGTTGCTGTGGGCGTGGATGCCTGAGTGACTGGGACTAGTCCTGCCGTTGCTCGCACCCTGTCAGTGTTGCATTCACAAATGTGCAGAAGAAACACTGTAGTGGTCAGGGTGGCGCAAGCCCGAGGAGGTGAAGCAGTCAGCAGTATCCATCACATTACTGGTTGCAGACAGGACGGTTGCTAGTTCAGATGAAGAGGTGGAAGAAAGATCAGGAGCAGAATCAGGAGCATTTACGGAGGTCAGTCAGGAAGGCACGACAGTCAGAGTTATTGCGCAAAGGCACGACAAGGCGAAAACCACAAATTCCATTGAGTTGGTCGCTTTGCATGCAATCCACCACATCGGCAGCAGCACATCAGCGACACGACTGGAAACGTGTGAAGTGATGGCCGTGTGAATCGAGCGTGTCAGATGTTGCCATGGAGTATGTGAAAGTGCAAGGAGGCGGATGGTGTTCGTGCAGCGCAACAACGAGAACCGAGCAAGTGCGGTTTGTTTGGTTTCTTCGGCCCCTTCGGACCAGTCGAGAAGGACGACTTCGACACGCAATCGTGTACCTGGGCTATGCTCCCGAGCGAGCATAAGCACGAGTATCAAGGTGCTTGACCTCTAGACAAGGAAGGAGGACAGAGATCATATTGCTGACATGGAAGGACAATTGCTGATGTTCACGATTCTGGGATTCAGGCTGGACCAGGACAAAGAGCATGTCGATCTGCTATCGCTCGTACTCCCGCTCGTGGTAGTTACTCGATTCCGAGCTGATCGAGACGACAGCTAGTCTGCGTCGCAGACGGTCATCACCGTGTTCAGGTGTAAGGCTTGGCCCAGAATTGAGATGACCACATACACGCGGGAGAGGAAACCTTGAATAGGAGGCGAGTAACTGCATTGCTTTGCACGACGCGAAAGGGGAAAACACAAGAATGATACATCAACGAGTGGACCTCTCTCTTTCTCCGCGAACAGATTTTCACCGCCTCCGCCTCTTCGCGCCCGTCTTCCGAATGCTGAAGAGGTCCGCCTCAACCTCAAAGTCCTTGGCTCCGGACAATCCGTGTAAGCTCTTCCCGACCTCGTACTTGAGATACTTGGCACTGCTGCTTGGAATGAGCCCGAGGCCGCCTAGTCCACCCAAATTAAGTTGGAATCCTGGCGGGATGTGTATTTGCGTCGGCGCCGTTGAAGAGGAGGACGATGCGACGGGAAGGTGTGTGCCAGCTACAGTCTTGGCCGCTGCAAGAGAGGCAGTGTCCGCAGGGTTTGCTGATCCTGTCAAGAGAGCGCTGGTGACAGCGGCTCCCACTACCGCCGCCGCATCGACTGTGTCCTTCGTCGGTTGAGCTTGAGGTGCTCCGGTCGCCGTCGTTGTCGCATTCCCGCTCGCTTCGTCCTCGACTTGCTCCGTCTTCACATATATCCCGTTTGGGGCCACATCAGAAGCCGTCGGCGCCCTCGTTGATCCATCGCTGCCTGTTGGAATGGCGGAAGTGGTAGCTGTGGAAGTAGCCTCTTTGCTTTGCTGTTCGGCGTTCATCGCGTCCGCGGCAGCGGCGGCTGCAGCAGCACCGGCGGCGTGAGCGACAGCTACAGCGGCGGAAGCTTCGCCGTTCGCCTCTTCTGCTTCCACCTTCTGCTTCTTGTTGGGAGGTGGAGAAGCTGAGTCGGGGCCTGAAGAAGCATTGGCAGCGTCTTTGCTCGCGGTGTTGACTTCAGCAGTCTTTGTGAGTGCTTCCACAACGGCTGCAGCGTCCGCTTGGTCGACGGTCACAGTCGAGGTCGTTCGTGCGACCGGGTTCGCGATTACAGTCGTCGAAGTGGAGGAGTTCGAAGGCATCACGATTTGATTCTGAGGCGCAGGTGTAGTGGCATTGGCGTTCGTAGAGGCGTAGGTATTGTTGAAAGTGTTGGCACTGGCAAGACTCATCGCAATGTCTGCCAAGGCAGGGCCTTGAGGTCCCGAGAACAGTGTAGAAGCAGCTCCTAGGCCGAAGCCGAAGCCGAGATTGGGTAGGTCGGACTCGCTGTCGGCCGCATCGGCGCCTCCTGCGCCAGCAGCATTGCCGCCTGCTCCTCCCTTGGAATTCGATCCGCCCACTGCGGCGCCTCCACTGCCTCCAGCACCGCCGTTACTGGAGGCGCCTCCTCCGTTGGAGCCGGAGCCTGATCCTCCAGCGCCGGACCCAGCGGCAGCTGCAGCCGCCCTCCTGGAGGATGAAGAGGGAGCCGAAGTCCCAGACGTGCCTGCACCACTTCCGCTTCCACCTGCCTCCAGATCACCGTCGTCTCCACCGTCATTCCCACCTCGGCCACCTCCACCAGCAGCGCCCTTCTTCCTGAGTTTGCGAGTCGACCCACTTCTCATCGAAGTCTCAAGTGTAGACTCGATTGCAAATTCGTTTGCGCTTTCCCGTTCTTCCCTCAACCTCTTCCGTCGCTCCTCAACTGCTCCGAGGAGCGTCTCCCGAACGTGTTTCTTCTGTAGTCGAGCTTCGTCCTCGATCTTTGATCGGTCATGTTCGTGCGAGGTCTTTACCGACTCGATCTGGTGGAGGTAGAAGAGCGCCGATTGGCGCAATTCATGGTCACGTTGAAGCGCAAGCTGAGAGAGGGCGAGAAGGTACGGCCGATGTTGAAGTGGGTTGTTCAGAAGGGTTGCATATGTCTCTGTGAGGCCTTGATATTGCTCTTGATACATTCTGTGTGAGGGAACAGTCGTGAATCAGCTGTCTGACTCTGGAATTGAAAATCAGGCCCAAGGAACGGCATAAGACTCACGCATCCCGTTCATCAAATGTATCCCAATGCACGCGGTATATCCGATCGACCACCTCTTTCCTCTTCTTGTCCTTCTTGCTTTCGTGTGGGGTGGTGGATGAGCCAGGAGGCGGTGCGGTAGAAGTCGAGGCTATTGGAGGTTGTGGAGGCATCGGAGGCATAGGATGCTGATGATGTTGATGTTGGTAGTATGCTGAGGATGGCCCGGCTGTGGGAGCGAAGCGAGCTTGTCCTTGGGACGGATTGAAGTGATGGAGGGGTGGGCCGCCTGCTTGCTGTTGTTGGTGGTGCTCTTTGGCGTTCCGTTGGTTTGAAGAAGAGGAAGATCGGTGTCCTGCAGCAGCGGATGATCTGGAGTGCTGCTTGGCCGCTGCCGAGGTCGACGATGCTGAGGCAGAGCCTGTTGGCGGTGCCATATTTGGTGTCTTAGCAGCAACTGAACTAAGGATGCAATGCTGTTCAAAAGGATTGCGCTCGCAAAGCTCTGCACTCCCCGTGATGTCGAGTTGGGAAGAGGGAGAGGATGTCCAGCCCTCGCTGGGCAAGGAAAGGCCATGCTGGATGAGGTAGCCAGCAGCCCTCCACAATTTTCCCACGATGCTTGCCGCCTTCCATCCATTCAGCTCCATGGTGGCCCGTGTCCTGCCCCGCAGGATCTCAATGCTGAGCAACATCAACACACACTCAAAGACCCTTCTTACATCATGACAACGGGTGAGCTCGGCAGGTGACACCCTGAAAGACGGAAACTGAACCGTAGCTTGTGTCGCTCCGTCGCACAGAGAAGCGCCTGCGATGGGTTCCTCTCGAGGCCAACCCAGACATCTTCAACTCATGGGCGGCTTCCATGGGCCTCGACACCGACAAGCTAGCCTACCATGACATCTACGGAACCGATGACGACCTGCTACAGTTTATCCCACAACCTGTCCAAGCCGTACTGCTCCTGTTCCCCAACTACCACAAGACCATCGACTCTTTCCGATCGGAACTCGACTCACAGTCGGCAGAACAAACTCAGCCTCAGGCTCATGTCGATGCTGCTTCTCCATCATCGACGGAACCACCGCTGATCTGGTTCAAGCAGACCATTGGAAACGCATGTGGAACGATTGGTCTGCTCCACTCGGTCACTTCCTCCGGTCCCTACGCCAGAGATTGCCTCAAGCCAGACTCGCCATACCAAAAACTCATTGCGGAAGTCACATCGCTACCGCCCATCGAACGCGCCAAGTATCTCGAAACTTTTGAGCCCTTGCATTCCACACACGCCACAGCAGCTCAAGGCGGACAGACGAGCGCGCCCCAGGCTGATGACGACGCGCCGCTCCACTTTGTCTGCTTTGTTCGGCACAACAAGTCGCTGTTTGAGCTCGATGGCAACTTCAGAGGGCCTCTGGATCACAAGGTAGCCGTCGAGACTCAGGAGGATCTGCTCAAGGTGGCCGTTCAGTGGATACAGAAAAACCTCGTGAGTTGCCCGTCATCGATGATGTCTCCGTAGGCTGCCTTCCGAATATTGACGAACAGGCTTGATGTCTCAGATGCAACGGTACCCTGAGTCGCACGAGTTCAACATGATCGCTCTGGCTCCCGTCCAGTCGTAAGAGGAGTTGCCTTATCCTTGTCTGCCTCTGAAGTTGTATCTGTACTTTATGGCGATCTCGCCCGCATATACGAGTCAGTATGAATACAGTACATGCTGCTGCGCAAGCTAGGCCGGACTCTTGGTTGAGCTTCTCGCCCTCACTTCGCCCTGAGGCGGGGCGCTCTCGAACGGCTGGAAATTGCTGAGATTTTGCCGCGAAAAGTGACGGTCAAGCCACACAAAGAGACACGTCGAAGACGCGGTTTGACGCGACTGACCGCGACGCGACGCGTCTGTGTCGGAAGGTTACAAAGAAGAACATCACCTGCGGCAGCTCCCGCTCCCTCTCCCACCAAGTCCAACTGCACCGTCCAGTTCAGAGAGAGACAGGAACACACAACCTCGAACCGTCGCGCTCTTCTGGCCCTCGTCTCTCACTCTGTGCTTCTTTCCCTTCAGACCCCTCAGCCTTCCCACGAACACATACCCATGGCCGACACCGACTTTGACCTGCCTCTCCTGGCAGATGATCTGCTGAAGGACCGAGCCCGTGTCTTCTCAGAGTTCCTCGACAACGAGGTGAGTCCTGATTCGCGTTGCCAGGAACATACTTCAGGCTGATCTCCTTCTCCTCTTCCACGAACAGGCGGGTCCCACCCTGTACCACGATGCTATCCGACGCATGCTCCGTCAAGACGGTCGTCGACTGATCGTCAACATTGACGAACTCCGCTCCTACAATCGCGACTACGCAACCGGCCTGCTCGAAGAACCAAATGAATACCTTCCCGCATTCGACGCAGCACTCCACCAGCTGGTCGAGCAGCTCCACAACCCTGCCAAGGACGACATCGCGAACAAGCAGTACTACATTGGATTGAGGGGAAGCTTTGGCGACCATCACGTCAACCCAAGGACACTCAGGAGTGTCCATCTTGGAAAGATGATGAGTCTCGAAGGAATCGTCACGAAATGTGAGTTTTCATTTCAGCGTTGAGGGCTCGTGTCTTGCGTGTCACGTCTCTGACAAGCTCCTCGTCTTCGCACAGGCTCGCTTGTCCGGCCCAAGGTGCTCAAATCGGTCCACTACTGCGAAGCCACAAAACGATTCCACTACCGGGAATACCGCGACGCAACCATGTACGGCAACGCACCTCCTTCGACCTCTGTCTACCCAACCGTCGACGAAGACGGAAACCGGCTCACCACTGAATTCGGCCACTCCATCTTCCGAGACCATCAGATGATCAGTATCCAAGAGATGCCAGAACGCGCACCTCCCGGTCAGCTGCCACGGAGTATCGATGTGGTGATGGACGACGACCTGGTCGATCGGTGTAAGCCGGGTGACCGCATTCAATTAGTGGGCATGTTCCGATCCTTGGGAAACCGTGTCGGTCAATCAACTTCCTCTACATTCCGCACGCTAATGATCGGCAACAACCTCAACTTGCTCTCCGCTAAGGCGGGCGGGGGGATTGCTCAGATGCACATCACTGACACGGACGTAAGAAACATCAACAAGATTTCGCGTAGAGAGAATGTGTTCACACTGCTTTCGCAGTCGCTCGCGCCCTCAATTTTCGGATCGGACTACATCAAGAAGGCGATTCTGTTGCTTTTGCTCGGCGGTCAGGAGAAGAACTTGCCCAATGGAACCCACATTCGAGGTGACATCAACATCCTCATGGTCGGCGACCCTTCTACCGCCAAATCGCAAATGCTCCGCTTCGTTCTCAACACCGCTCCCCTGGCTATCGCTACCACTGGTCGAGGATCTTCGGGTGTCGGTCTGACGGCTGCCGTGACAACTGACAAGGAGACGGGCGAGCGCCGACTCGAAGCCGGAGCCATGGTACTGGCCGATCGTGGCGTGATCTGCATTGACGAATTCGACAAGATGAGCGATGTCGACCGTGTCGCAATCCACGAAGTCATGGAGCAACAAACAGTCACCATTGCCAAAGCTGGAATTCACACCTCACTTAACGCACGCTGCTCAGTCATCGCCGCCGCCAACCCCATATACGGCCAGTACGATGTCCACAAGGACCCGCACAAGAACATTGCTCTGCCCGATTCCCTGCTTTCGCGTTTCGATCTGCTGTTTGTAGTCACCGACGATTCGGACGAGCAGCGCGACCGCATGATTTCGGAGCATGTCCTCCGCATGCACCGCTACTTGCAACCAGGTCTGGAGGAGGGAATGCCTGCGCTCGACAATCTGGATCAAGTCCTCGACGTTGGTGCACCCGACGGCGCCAATGGGCCCGCGACAGACGCCGATGGCGCTCTCCTGAACGGCGACTCGTCTCCGTTTGAGAAGTTCAACCCGCTCCTGCATGCGGGCATCCAGCCGACGATTGTCGGTCGGGGCAAGAAGCGCAGGGAGAAGCGCGAGGTGCTCTCGATTGCATTCATCAAGAAGTACATCCAGTATGCGAAATCGCGTATTCAGCCGGTGCTCACCAGTCCCGCTGCAGAATTCATCATAAACGTGTACGCAGGGCTGCGAAACGACGAGCTCAGTGGGAATCAACGGCGGACATCGCCCCTCACCGCTCGTACTCTTGAGACGCTCATTCGTCTGGCTACTGCCCATGCCAAGGCACGGCTCTCGCGCGAGGTTGAGGAGGAAGATGCTGAGGCTGCCGAAGAGATCCTGCGCTTTGCGCTGTTCAAGGAGGTCGTCCGACCGGGTAGACACGGTGCTGGCCGCAGTGCGAAGAGGAGGAAGACGACGCCTGCTTCTGACGACGAGTCTGACTTTGGCGATGGCGACGATGATGGAGACGATGATCCAGACGGAAACGAAGTTGTCAGACCTTCGCAAAACTACACGGCGTCAGGCAAGTATGGTACGCGCGGTGCGCGACAGGCTGGCGCGGGTCAAGGCGCCACGGACGACTTCCTGACACTGGACAGCCCCAGCCGAAGATCCCAAAACGGCGCGTCACCCTCGGCCTCGCAGCGACAAAGGGCCCAGAAGCTCGCTGCTGCCCAAGCCCGCGTCTCAGCATCGCCGCTGCGCGATATCGGGGGAGAGGACCGGATGGACGAGGATGAGGACGACCTGGATGCGCTCGAGGCGATGCAAGAGAGTGCAGCTGTAGGATCTCCTATCGCCGCTCGTCCACAAATGTCAGCGCTAGACGCAGCTTTGGCTGCCGACGCCGCAGCATCTGCCTCCGCGGTACCAGCTCCAGCCCCGGCGGCAGTACAGGCACCACTCCTGACACCTGCTCGTCTGGACTCGTTCCGTGCCAGACTGGCAGGCATGTTCGGTCGGGGAGGTGTGCTGAGCGAGGAGGAGTATGCGTCGCTGGAGAGCGTGTTAGAAGGTGTCAACATGGGCTTGCCGGCTCGGGACATGTACAGCGATGCCGAGGCGCGAGAAGCGTTGAAGATTATGGGCGAGGCCGACGAGATCATGTTCTCGGATGGTGAGTCAAATTTCACTTGATTTTCTGACTATCTGAACAGTGATTGACATCCTCCCTTCTGATGTTCCTGCAGATGTGGTGTACAAGGTCTGAAAGGCCCTGCCCAAGGACTAGATTAAGACTTGTCCAGAGCATCGATTGCATTCTGATTCAGTGTTTCATAGGTTCCGCTACTCTCCGTGTCGTTGTAGAATGTGTTTGAAATGTCAATTGGATGATATGTTGGCCCGTTCCTTCTCATACATGACATCTCATTCGTTGGAGAGAATCTGCCCGTGGCGAGGAAAGCTTTGAAAGTCGGTGAGTTGTCATTCGACTCTTGATCGGACGCATAGGGCCCAGGTATGCTGTTTTCTCTCTACTTGAGGAACTCGTCCAGGACAAAGATGACAGCGACAAAGGCTATCGAGGTGGCGACCAGCATTTGTGTGACATGGACGACTCTGGGTGGAGAGATGTGGTATTTTCAGCTCCTAGTCTGCCGAAAGCAGTGTTCATGGTCGAGGCTCAGTATGCTCACCTGCCACTGTGTGCCTCCACTGCTTGCGCTGCATCGTATCCATCGATGAGCCCCGATTCGGGTTGGGTTGTAGGTCGCGTTACCACAGGTCCGCCTGCCACAGCTTGAGCGGTCGTAGGGGTCGTAGTCACGACGATTCCGCTGGTGCCTCCAGGGCCATGTCCGAAGCCTTCGCTGCATTGTATGGCTCCAAAGTGGTCGAACTGTTCCAGGCATCGACTACACCGCAAAAAGTCGTAAAGACCCACGCTGAGCGCGAGGAAGCTCATGATTGCAAACAATGCGCCGTATGCAATGGAGGGACCGGGAAGGTTCGGTGAGAATGGAAAGGGCGAGTCGCGAAATTGGGGCGAGAAGGCGGTACTGGCCGCCTGGTCTAATGAGACAGTGTTGAGCAAGGAGGCGGTCTTGTCTGTGCCTGGGACAGGCTCGAGTAGAGCATTGGAGCTGAAATTCGACGATCGCTCTCGCAGAATCGCGCGGATTGCTCTCCGTTCGAGTAAGGTCAAGGCTGGCTTGGTCGGGGTCCTACTCGTGTCTTGGAGTTGCAATCGAAGGAATAAGGCACCAGAAAGGATCATGAGGGTGGTACTGAGACGCAGCTGGATTTTTGGCCAGGATCAAGCTGACACAGGTCAGCCAGATGTTGAATCTTTGCCATGGCCCCATCCAAGGGCGTGACGCACCCAGGAGAAGAATGTTCGTTCGCGTGCGAGGAAGTCTCTTGTGGGTTCAAAGGTGCATAACGTAGCCTTCAGGACGGACGGGATCTTCAGGCGAGCTGCCAGAGATCGCCCTGTGCGGGAGGATGCTGCATCATCGTTTGAAGCAGGCACGATTCGAACTTGTGGTCCATTTTGCTGGTTGCCACCATTTCTGTCCACTGTTGGCGGGCGAGAGCTGCGTCTGCGTGTGACGCTGGTGCTGTCCATCTTCTGTCCAGCTGCTGCTATCTCTGCGCTGCTCTTATGCTCCGGGCCAGGTGAGCTTCATGGTTGCTCGCGTCCACATGGACAATCGTCGTAAAAGATTGGAAATGGTTGCAATTTCTCATGCTGCACCTTGGAATCTCAGCCTCCTTTTGCAGCAAGCAACATCGACCCTCCCACACTTTTACACCGGTTCTCATACCCTTAGGCTTCGGCGCAACCCTAGCCATGTCCTCATCGAAGCAGCACTGGCTCATGAAAGCCGAGCCAGAGGCCAGGCTTGAGAAGGGAGTAGATGTTGCATTCTCGTGAGTGTGGGATCTCGCCGATACCAACCTTTTGCAGCATTCGTTAATAATCAAGTGACACTCCTACCGGGCCCTGTTCTGCAGTGTTGACCACTTTGAGAAGGTCAAGACAACGACCTGGGACGGAGTCCGCAACCCGGAGGCCAAGACCATCATGAAGGAAAAGATGAAGCTCGGTGACGAAGTTCTCTTCTACCATTCCAACTGTTGAGTCGATTCACAATTTTCTAGGCAGTTGCTCCCTCTGCTCGACCTTACCGACATCCCTTCCGCTACTTTGACTGGCCCTTTCCCTCGCTGTGACTGACCTTCCATCAGGCGCGCTTCCAGGTCAGATCCACATCTTTGGGAATTGACTCACTAGTCTTCTGTATCTCTGCTGACTCTATTTATCCTCACAGGCGTTGCTGGCCTGGCCGAGGTTTCCAAGGAGGGCTATCCGGATCATACAGCGTGGGACCCAGTGAGCCGCACGCTTCTAGGTCGGTCATGGCAGACGCGCTCATTTGTTTGACCCTTTGGTCTTCCAATCTTACTCAGAAGCACCCCTACTTCGACCCGAAGACGGACCAGGACAATCCGAAATGGTTCATGGTCAACTGCACCTTCAAGTCCCGCTTAAGCCACTTTGTGCCCTTGGCTCTCTTGCAACACATCTCTTCGGCATCGTTGACGTCGGACCAGAAGAAAGATGTTGCCTTCCTCTCACCCGATCACATCAAAGCCATCGGATCAATGGCACTTCTCAACAGAGGAAGATTGAGCGTCCAGGTGAGCTCAACACTCATTCTGGCTGATGCCGTTGCGCGGTTGTTCTCACGCTTGACTTGTCCACGATATGGTCACAATCAGCCTGTCACTCCTCTGGCTTACGAGGCAATTGTCCTACTTGGAGACAAAGGTGGCTTCACCGAGTGGCCCGGCAAATGGAACAAGAAAGGCGGCAAAGCGCAGAGCAAACGCAAAGCAGAGGATGAACCGGTCCCTACCTCGAAACCCCAGTCGAAAGCACCAGCCGATGAGAACGATGCTCCCTCCAAGGCCAAATCGGCTCCAAAGAAGGCAAAAACTTCAACAAAGGAGGCAGATGCGACCAAGTCCAGTACTACTGCCAAGAACGCGAAGGTTGAAGAGAAGGCTCCTTCCAGGACCGGGGGCAGGCGCTCTGCCCGTCTCCAGCAGCCAGGCGAGAAATGACAACTGCTTTTGCCCATTGATGGTGTGGAATGCGTGCCATCTCCAAGACCCGCAGAATCGTTTGATGCGCAACTGATGCTCTTGCATTTGGCCCCGAAAGGGGCCGGTGGAGTAACGATGACTGTTTACATGAGGAATGATTGGTGTACAATTGATGTTGATTTGCATGTTCGTGAGAAATTGGTACCTTTGCTGGTGATGAGGAGTCCGTAGAATCTTGCTTGTGGTATGTTCAGTCGTAATTATCATCATCTTCGGCTTCGAGGATCGTGCCTTCCTCAGCGATAGCATTCTGAAGGACGAATGGAATGCGTCAGAACCTGGTAAAGCAGAGGACGAGCAACATGCAGCCATAGTTCGAACACTCACATGGAAGGCTTGCATTTGCAACAGAGCGTCCCGCGTCTGCTCGCATGAGCTGAAAGCTCCAGGCAGCGAGCTCAGCTCAAGTACCGCCGCTGTTGCGTTGGGCAGGGAGCGTCTCACGGCCGCCTTGTCCGCGCCGGCGCTGTTCTTCTTCCCTGGCACGTACTTTGCGCAGCGTCTGCGGGAATCGATAGCATACACTGTCAGCATTCTACACAGCAAAAAGGATAATATTGGCCGCGAGTCGGGCGAAGACTCACGTTTCTCCGAGTCCGTAGAGCCACTTGAGGTGGTTGCGCAGGATCAAGGCGAAACTCAAGATCGTCGATGTGCGTGCCAGCTCCAGCTCTCTGGCCTTGTCGAGCACCATGTCTGATGAATGTGAAATCGATGCTGAAGAAGATTCCAGGACTGGCGGTGCGATGGGCCGAGTGCTTCGAGTTCTAGGACGTGAAGTTTCTATCTCTATCCAGACCTCTGTCGTCGTCTGCAGGTGGAGAAAGCAGGCTGCTCAGACACTACCCCAAACAACCCTTGAGATTGAGCCATACTCACCTTCCTCTTTTGAGACAGTTTGCGCACCTCTGCCTCACGCTCTTCAAGTTCGTCATCAATCGCAGAGTAGGTCTGCATGCCGGCTACCGACAAAATGGTGCGAAGCTCGCCGACGATGATCATGATCTCCTCGTTGGTCGTGTAATCAAACAGCGCCAGATTGTCGGCCAAATACCTTGCAAAAGTCACGTCGTCCTGCAAATTAGAAGCCATATCCTTGGTCAGCTGCAAGTTTCACGTGTTCTGCGATTTTGGACCACACTCACCCTTGTGCATGCTTTTTCGAATCGACCGGTGTCGAAGACCTTGACCATCGCTTTCAAGAAATCCAGTCGCATCTGACGTTTCTCTACCACGAGCGAGTACCACGGTTGCAAGGCCGCAACTGGCCGTTCTTCCATTCGGAAGCCTTAGATACACACAAAGAGATCTGTCAGTCCTTCTCCTGCACATCATCATTCGAGTTTCAACGTGACTTACCGCGCATGTGATCAGCACTCTTGATCGAGAGCTGGAAGTCGAAAGACACGCGCGCATGCTCCAGGTAGCGCGCTGCGAGGATCGAACCGTGCTTCAGAGCCAGATGACTGTGCATGTGAAACGCAGCTGACCGAACATTCTCGTCGGCACTCGTCTCTAGTGCGATCAGGGTTGGCACACATTGCAGGGGATGAGTAAGCCCTTGCAGCACGGTGATCTTCAGGATTTCCAAGGCTGTTCGCTGCAAACTTGGAATTCGCACGGCTAAGCTCGCGTCCAAGATACGATGCAAGTAGCGTTGCAAGAGCGCGGAGCTGACGCTGCAATAGAATGTGCCCTTGTCAGCGAAATCAGCATGTCAGCACCATATATGCGGTCGGGGCTCACCTAGACTCAGCGAATTCCGACGTGTCGCCTACAAGTTGAGCCATGTCGACAGGTGCATTGTGTGTGCTTTTCGCAGCTTCACGCTTAGAAGCTGCAACTTCTTCACTCCTCGCCTGCTGTTGACCATTGAGGAATTCGAGGAGACTGCGCAGCAGCAGTTCGCGTTGATAGACGTCGCCTTGTCCAAGCACTTCGTCCATCGTCCTGGTCGCATCGTCTCTGCCCATCAGAGATGGATATGAGCGGAAGAGCAAGCCTGCGACACAGCATATGATTGGGTCAGTCTATGCTTGTCGGTAGCACTAGGATGACATCGACTCAACTTACCCAGACTCTGCAGGGCAGCAGCTTTGTAGCCTGGATCTTCACTTTGGTAGATTGTCACCAACATAGTGTAGACGCTTTCCAGAATTGAGCTCTGTGTGGAGATGCGGCTGTCAGTATGGCATCCAACAAGGGAGAGGGACTGGAGAGAACTCCTACTCACTGTCGTCAAGAGATCGATGCTCGGAGCCAATGCGGCATGGATCTTGCGAAGCTCGTCAAAGTCGGCATGTTCGCAAAGTAGTGTTGTGAGAGCGATCAAAATGGCATTGGTCGCTTCCAGTTGCATCTTCGGAGCTACAGACACATGATCCGCAACGAACTGAAGTCGTCCTGTGAAATGTATTGCAAACAGTCAGTCAGCCATTCCCTTCCGCGTTGCTCTGGAAGAAACCCGAAGAACTTACCGTAGCACTGTGAGAACATCTTGATCATCATCGAGAAGTTGTGTGTGTGTAGCTTGATGACTTTGACGTAGCACGCCACTAGTTCCTGCAAAGCTGTGCTGCCAGACTTGAACCTCGGCCGGTTGATCAGTGGCATCAAGGATCGCTCCAATTCTTGCGCAAATGCGACTGCCGTTCGAGGCATAGATGGCAGTGCAGCATTGAAGACGCGCAGTAGCAAATGCAGGATCTGCATGTCTGTGTCCGTCTGCGCGCTCTGCAGGAACGGGAGCAATGCCTTGCCTCGGTTGACAGTCAGAACTGTCGGCAGGGTCGAGACCAAAAGATGAATCGTCTTCATGCGGCTGAACATAGATTTGGGATCATTTTCGCCGCTTTGATCTGATTCCGCGGTGTTGGGGGAGGATGTAGGGCTTTCGGAGACGATGGCGTCAATCATTGAGTCACTGAGCTCTCGACATGCCTCGCGGAGTTTGACGGCGTCAGCTTCCGAGCATTGCTGCAACATGCGAGAGAACACCTCCTCCATCGGCGAAGGTCGTTCGCGTATCATGGAAGCCACCATAACCACGACGTCCGAGTGTCGATTCAAAGCGGATCCGGTAGACGATTTAGAGGTTGACTTGATGGGCTGAAGTTCTTCCGCCTCGGTCACCGCGATCAACTTGCCCTTCTTCGAGTCTGAAGCGCGCAAAGACACCTCAAACCAGAGCTTTGCGATTGTCGCGACGGCCAGATCTTGCACTCCGGTGTCCTCGTCAGTCACGCACCGGATCAAGCGGATGCAGCACTGAACTTGGAGCTTTTTGTCGGTGATAGTAGAATAAATGTCCGCCAAGAGCCGAATGATGCGTTTCCGGACCGAAACACCCGAGTCGTAGATGTGATGCACAAGCTGGTCGAAGTGCATCTCAATCTCCTGTGGTCGCTGCAGGATGTATCGTGACAAAAGTCCTACAGCGGCTTCTCGCACGCCGACACTGGGATCCTCGAGCCTTGCTTCCACCGCCCATTTCACGTCCTCATTCGCCAGTATCTCCGAATGGATGGCAGCAACACTGCTCAGAGCTCGCAGCGCCTTGGCCCGGTTCGAAACGGCCTGTCGTTCTAGTGCATCGAGCAGGTGATCTTGCAATGTCTCGTACTGAACCATGAAAGCACTTGAGGAAAGCACGAGGTGGGACGTCTTGATGAGCTCCTTGTATTGCTGCGGCGACAGCTCGTCAGACCGAGGCAGGTCTTTGCCGACCTTCTTCGGTTCGAGTCTGAGCTCATCGATCAGCTGTTCCAGAGCGTGCTGGTCATCCCTTGCCTGATCCACTGCGTCCTCGCGATCTTCCGCCAGCTTTGTCATTGCGGCCGCCGTTTCAGCGACCCATTGTGCTTCGAGGAGCTCCCGCGCGGAGTCGGCAGCTCGCCCTTCGTCCGTGATCCGACCAAGGCTGTTGCGGAGTCTGACGTATGCCGTCTGAAGTCGTTCGAGAGATTCTGTGTTCAGCTCTCCTGATTCCGTCACGATGTCTCGAAGGAAACAAAGCGGTTTTGAAACAGAGGTTGAAGAGCCGATGTTCGCGTCCTGAGCCTGAAATTGCACTTGACCAGATGCCAATCTGGCCGCCGCCGCTCCGAGATGATCAATAGCGATTCCCTTCGCCTCGGGACCAACTTGCGGATCGTTGAGGGTCGAGATGAAGGCGATGCAGAATCGGGTCAACAAGATCGCCGCGCCAGGCCATTCTGGTAAGAACAGCATTTCGAGGAGATCGGACATCAGGTTGCCCAGGATTACAATGTAAGCCGCATCATTGGAGCTCTTGGTGGCTTTGCCAGCTGCGACACGTTGCATCACAAAGGCAGAGATCGTCGAGGCTGTCTGGAGGGGCCCTTCCATGCTCATCGACCACATGGCGGTCTGAGTCCTGATCTTGCCCTCATTTGTCTGTGGAGCCCTGTTGGCTGGACTTTCCGAGCCTCTCTTTGTTGATGATTGCGTGTGCTTGGAAGGCGAAGGCGGTGCCATGAACTCGGGAACAGGTTCTTTTGACAAAATGTGATCCCTGAAACCATGCGCCGAAGACTGGACCAGGTGTGCCAAAAGCGTGGAGAGGAAGTTGACGGATCCACCGGAACGAAGCGCGCTCTGTCGGCTCATCTTCTTCGTGCCTGCCAGTTTGCTGAGGGAGGTGAGCACTTCTTCAATGATCCAGTATCGCTGCTCTGGATGGCGAGCAAAGATACCCCGAAGCAGGAGCAGGGCTGGAAGGCGCAAACTCCGCATGGCCAGTGCACCGCCTACGGCATCGATAGCTGTCCGAGCGCCGTTGCCAGCCTTGGAAGCTGATTTCTGATCCTTGACAGTACCGGCAACCTTGCTCTTTGTTCCTGCGTCTTGTTCGTCGGGTTCTAACGCAAAGAAGGGTCCTAGAGCGATGTATACCGAGCTGATCAGGACGCTCTCGGAGAGTTGAATCGAGGTCTCGTTGAAGAGCGCATGAAGAGCGCCTAAGGCCGCGTACGTCCTGACAAAAACGCTAGTGATTTGGTTGCCACAAGCTGTGATGGCCGTTGTCGCTGTGGACTCCGCAATTTTAGCCTTTTTGGCGCGTCCACGACCTTTCTTTAGCGGCGCAGGGACCAGGTTGACGAGGAAGTGTTGCAACAGTGGGAAATTGCTTGCCGTCTTGGGATCTGCGCAACCCTCAACGAAGGGGACTATGGTGTCGGTCACAGCGATCTTGAGAGCATTCAGACAGGCGCTGAGGATATCCTCCGCGATGAGGTTGCTCGGCAAATTCTCGACGCCGAAGATCTCCACGCAGCATTCGCTCGCGAGCACTCCTGCTGCGATGCGTTCGATCCTCTGCGCCAACTCGACATACTGTCCACCCGTCTGATTCTGCTTTTTGTGAGCGTCCTTGTTTCCCCGATCATTATCTGCCCCCGTCTTCGTCAGGGCAAGCTCGGCTTCGTCAGCCGAGTCGATGTCCATTGATGACACCTCCGAAGTCGGTTGGCTGTTTGTGTCTTTTGGTTGAAGGGCGGATGCAACAGGCTTGTTGCTGCCGGCGAAAGGGGAAGCCCCATCCGCACTTCGAACCGTCCGTTCCAGCACCCTTAGGAGGCGGCCCAGCTCGCCTGCATCAATCTCGTGGATCGAGCTCGGCTCGACCTCGACCGGTGCCGAAGCCGGAGATGATATGTGATCACCATCAGCATCCGGCATGATGGTGTCATCCGCAGATGTAGATCCTGAGCCGGATGCTGTATTCGCAACTGCCGCTGCCGAGGCGACAAGAGCTGAAGCCGGAGTATCCTTGCACTGTTTGAGTAGTTTGACGAGGGAGTGTAGCACATCCATCCGGAGCACAAAGTGACCTTGCAAGGCGCGGAAGATCAGGGCGGACTCGGCACACATGCCGCTAGTCCCATTCGCAGTCGGCGGCAGGCCGTCCTCGCCGTCAAAGATCTCCGTCATCAAGTCGAGCAACCGGCGGACAGGGCCTAGAGATGACATCGAAGAGATCAGCCGTCTGGATCAGCAACGTTCCGATCACATTATATGCGCAGATTCACTTACTTCTCTTATCGGTTCCTTTCGCTTTTCCGGCACTGAGACGGGGCTGAGCCTTGAGGTCGTGAATAGCATTGAAGGCTTCCTCGTCTTGCAGAAGAGACAGCACAGGATTTGGTTCTTCCTCCGGCCATCTCTCCTTTGTACGAGGGCGCCGCTGCTTGATGGTACGGCCCTCCTCTTCGGTCCCAGAGCCTTCTTCTTGACTGTCCTGATGATCGTTATTCGCATCCTTCCGAGCACGTTTGGGGTGTGTTGCATTTGACGCAGTCGGGGCCTTCTTGTTCTTTCCATCTTTGGAAGGCGGTTGTTGCATTTTTGACTTCAAGATCGGAACGTCATCATCAGAGTCATCGAATTCCTCACTGCTCTCCTCGTCATTGTCTCCAGTTTCCTCATCTTCATCCTCATCGTCGGTGGATTCGATGATGGGCTTTCGAGGACGTTTACGAGTGCGTGATGAGATGTGGCCTTCTCCCGTGCCGTTTGCCAATGACTTTTGCAGTTTTGGCTTGGAGGCGCCCGGTTCGTCGACTCGCGTTTTCGAGCGTTCTGCTAGCGTGGCTTTCGCCTCATCTTGAACCCTGCGCAGCCCCTCCTCCTTTTCCTTCTCCTTGGCCTCCGCCTCTTGCCTCTTTCTCTGATCGCGTTCGGCTTTCCGCTTGGCTTTGAGTTCTGGCTTTTCGCGACTTTGAGCAACCAGGCTCGCTGTCGTTTTCGAAGCCTTTTCCGTCGCCGTATTAGAGTCATCTTGCATCGCATCTGCATGAGCACGTCTCTTGTTCTGTTGAGGTTGGTGTGAATGCGTTTCCGTTCGTAAAGTTGATCGGGGCGTCTGTGTCTTTGCTGTGGCTTTGGCGACGTCGATCTTATTAGCGCGTTTGATCGTTTGCTTTTCTTTTATCGCTCGATGAGGTAATTCTCGTTCAGATTGACGAGCCGACGAGCTCTCCTTGACGCTGCTCTCCTTGTCCTCGTGTTTTTGACGTTTGCGAGGATGGGACGCTTCACGTCGGGCCCCTTTTTCCATCGCTCTTGCTGCAGATGGTGCGCCTTCATGCAGTCGCTCATGCTTCCGTTCGGAATGGCTTTGCTGGTTTCGCCGTTTTGGAAGAGGCGAAAAAGTATGATTATGCGTCGACGATGTATGCTGCTGATGGGTATTGCTTGAGTGCTTGTATGCGGTGACGGGCTCCTCATCTTCGTCATCCGTGTCGAATAGCGTTGGTAAGGCTCTTTTGCGTGGTCCGTTAGCCGCATGTTCAGGCAGTGCTGGCTTCGCAACGTTACTCAATGCCTGTGTCTTCCGATTACTTGGTGAGGGGGACGAGGGTTCATCTACCACAAGACGAGCCGCATGACCTTTGCTACGCGTTGGACCGAGAATTGGAAGGCTATCATCTCCGTCCTCATCCTCATTCTCGTCGTGCGCGGGATCAGGACGACGTTTGGGAGGAGCGAGCATGTGCAGATCCGATGATGGCTGCTTAGCCTGTCGAGCCCGATTCTGAAGGGCGCGCATGTGTCGTGCAGGAAGGGGAGAGCTGAATGCGTCGATTGGATCAGGGCTTCCGGGAGAGAGCGGCAGAGGCAGCGAACGCGACGCAGGCGTGAATGTGAAGTCAGAAGATCGATGGAAGGGACCTGCCCTTTCCTTCCCTTGCTGCACGCTCCCGCTGCTGGTGGTCGCTGGTGCCGGCGATGGAGCGTTTGAATAGAAACTCGAAGCACTCGTAGCGGAGGCAAGTATCTTCTTGGGACGTTTCAAGGCGTGTGAGGGAGGTGGGAAAGTGGATCGTCTGCTGTTGGAGGAATGTACTTTGTGGTTGTGCTGCTGCTGCTGCTGCTGTTGCTGGCGAGCACGTAACGCACTTCGTGGGCTGAGCCCTTTGACACGAAATTTTGAATTGGGCGACACGATGGACATTGCAGAAGCAGAATTCAGGTTGCGCATTCTGGGAACTGGCTGCACCGTGTACTGCGGAAGCCTCCTCACTCCGCCTCCGTCCTTGGCCGAGCTCAGTTGGCGTCCTTGCATGGCATCGGATGAAAGTCTGGGGGGAGATGAGTCTGCTGGGATTGAAGATGTTGCTGTAGGTGTGATTAAAGGGCGCGCGCGGTCAAGAGCATGAATACCGCTGGTGATGCTGCTGTCGCTTGCGCTGCCATCGGGTGAAAGAGGTGCTGGTTTCCGCACCACTTCTCGACGTTCTGACTGAGATTGAGACTCTTTTGACTTGGTCTGCGCTTGAGCGGCTGTCGAGGTCCTTTTGGCGAATGGCGATTGTACCAAGGCCGACTTGAGATGCTTGTTCTGAGGAAGATCGCCGCGATGAGAGTGCTGAGGACGCGACATGGAGGAGGAGGAGGAGGAGGAGGAGGGTGCGCCTCGAGGATCATCCTGGAACAGATGCTCTCTGCGCTGAAGAGCAAGCATGCTCGACAGGCCTGAGACACCGGGCATGTTGTTCTGCTCAGGCGCCGATCTCTAGTATGGAAGAAAAGATGCGCTTGCTTGCATGCTCTCTGTGTGCGCAAGCAGGTTGATCCAACTTGTCTAGGTCGGATCTTCGCAAACGCGTCGCGTCGCGTCAAATTCAACACAGAACGTAAGCGTGACCACCGCGTCAGACTCTCAATCTAATTTTTGGCTTCTTTGTTGTTGCGCTCAGATCCGCTTTCAAACGCCTCATTTCATTTGTCGATCCCTGGGTTGGCTCGGAGGGTTTTCACGCCACGTGGATGTGAAACGGCTCAGAAACGGCTCATCAACAGCCATTGCCATCGGCCCTTTGACATCAGGACGATCTGAAGGAAGGAGGCAGGCAGGCAGGCAAGAAGGCAGGCGGCATCGACATCAAAGAAAGTCGCAGTACTGGTCTCATCTGTGCCCTCAGATCATTTCAGTCGCTGTTCTCTCCATCTGCGACGCCTGTTGACTCTGACCCTTCCCGAAGCGGAAACTTCCAGTACTGCCTCCTGCGGAGAAGTTTTCGGTCCTGCTTCTCGTGTCTTTCAGATGTCGAAGATGTTGCCCCTGTTCGCGCGGTCGATCAGGCGGGCCTCATCCAGAGCATACAATGGAACCTCCACGCCTCAGCAAATCAAGCTTACATCAAGACCGGGACCAAGGACAACGGCTCAATCTCCCTTTTCCACCAGTCAGCGTCAACAGATACCGCCACCATCGGGGCCCGCGCTCCGTCAACGGAACCTGCTCATCACTCTCGCTGTAGCTGTCTGGGTCGGCGGTAGTTTCCGGGTGCTGGACACCTACTTCATCAGCTTTTTGCCTACCATAGGCCCCTCGATGCTGCCCACCCTCGCAGTAGAAGGAGACTGGCTCGTCACCTTCCACTGGCCGCTCTTTCGTCTCCTGGACCGATTACGAACTTGGCAAGCCCAACTGGTCGATTATGTCTCTTTCCAAGATGCAGAGACACGCAGGAGACGGCAAAGACTCAGAGATGTAGAGGAGGCGAGGAGGAAAGTCGCATTTCTAAGGACCGGTGGTCGACCCCTCGCTGTCGGCGATCTCGTTCAGGCTGATGTGCCCTATGCATCTGGAAGACAGGTGTGCAAACGACTCATTGGGCTGCCCGGCGACACCGTCCTCGTCGACCCACGGACGAGACCCTTGCCTGCCTCGGAATGGCAACGAGCTTCTACTCCATCGCTTGCCCGGAAGAGCGAGGACGACGACTCTTCTATCGACGAGACCACATATCAAGGCGGAGTTGTGGGCTCGATACCAGCAGAAGCCGTCTATATCACAGTTCCGAAGGGCCATGTGTGGATCGCGGGAGACAACCACTCCAGCAGCTTCGACAGCAGGGACTATGGTCCTGTCCCCTTAGCCATGATACGAGGCAAGATCGTCGCCAAGGCACGGTCGTTCTGGACGACTTGAACCGGAATCAGACAATTGCGCCGGCGCAGACTATTCAGGCATTTGCACAGGGTCAGACTGCCAGTACTTGTGATGATGATGATTTGAAATTCTGCAAATGATTGAAACGCAATGAGCGGAGAAGGATGTGGATGAGATTTGAGTCACATGTGGAGGAGAATGAGAATGTCTGATTGATTGCGAGATTCATGATGTAGTCGTGAGAGTGGACGGGGCGATGCTGTGGTCAAATGTTCGAAGGCAGGAATGCCAACAGTTCCGAATCTCGACCAGGTGGGACCCTAGTAGGAGCGATGCCGCACAGCAAATGTGTGGTCTTCCGTTATACAGCCAAAAGTCGGATCTTCAGCTGCGCATGTCGGACCCAGCCGCGGCGGCGCGCATCTTGTCCAGTCCGACGAGCCATCCAATCTCGCGCTCAAAGACGTCCCGGACCCAGTCCATTGCTGCCCGCAAAGCTTCTTCTTCCACCCGGTGGGTCACCTCTGCCGCTTGTTGCTGTTGCTGTGATTGCTGCTGGGTCTGAGGGGCGGACATGGATCCAAAGCCAAAGCTACTGGACGAGGTTGAAGACGACGTCATCGTCGCGGCACCGAAACCAAAGCCAGTCGTCGAAATGGATGACGCCGTATTGCTGCCAAAACCAAAGCCGAAGGAAGGACGAGGGGTATACGCTGGAGTGGGTGATAGCGTTCTGGTTGTGTTCGTTGGCGGTGACTGAGCGGAACTTAGGCCCTCGCTTCCTAGCGAGTTGAGTGCGCGGTACCATCCCAGCACGACTTCTTGGCCAAACATGCGACCCTGTTGATTGACTGCGTTGCTAATTCGGCGTAGCAAGGTATCCCACTGAGCAAGCAGGGTGGGCACAAGAATAGTGACCAAAGCATCGGCCGAGCTGGACGATACCGTTTGTCTTGTGGCATTGAGCTGTTGAGTGCTGAATCCACCGAAGACAGAAACGGGAGCAGGCTGGCTGGCCGCCGAGTTCGACACTGACTCTTTCTGTTGTACGAAATGCTTGAAGATGAGGAAGGAGCTAGTTTGAGAATTGGAGCTGGAAGAAGCCTTGTTGCCTGATCCCATCTTTCCAGCGCCCGACGAGCCTGAAGCAGAGCCTGAGGACAGGGGCGATGAGGCATTGTTGTTGGTGAAAAAGACCGATTTGGGGGGCGGTGGCAGACCTCGTTCGATTCTGAGAACTCGTCCAGTGAGATCCAGAAGGAAGGCAAATGCGGTGGTGGGATGCACGAGACCATCTGCGTCGACCTCCGAGGTGTTGACAGAGTTGAGGGAGGCCGACGTCGCAGAAGCTTGTTGCTGTTGCCGCCGCTGGAGCAACACCTCCATGAGACCGATCGCTGTTGTAGCGAATTCGTTGAGAGGGTTGCGAACCCGCGTCCATACGTACTCGGCTCGGGCGCCGGCCAGTGGAATAGCCTGATGTATGGCTGCTTCGAGATTGTTGAGGGTGGTGTTGATGGATTCGAGGGAAGGTGCTGGAAGTAGCGCTTGAATCTGGGCGGGCAGAGATGGGTCCTGACTTGTGGCGAGGAGCCGCATCAGGAGAGAAAGCAATTCTGGTCGGTCGAGCGATGCTGATAACGGTGATATGAGGACAGTCACAATGTCAGTAGCCATCCTCTTTGGAAAATGCGCAAGCACGAGGGGCTTCACTCACCCAGCATCTTGCCTAGATCGACAGGTGCAGCTGCGGTTGAGGATGCACCTTGGTTGCCTCCATTCTGAGAATTTTGGCCGGTCACAAAAGATCTGATCTTCTTGTGAATGATTGGCCGGGTATTGTTGGATCGTTGCTGATTGGATCTATCGGAAGCAAGCGCATGTTGGGACGGTGGGGACGAAGACCCGTCCCGGACTGCGCTCATATCGTCGTCATCATCATCATCTCTTGACCGCTTCCCTGTCCCGGAGCCCGAGGGGGCGGCGGCTGAAGTAGATGCGAGCCCATTGACAGGTGGGGTGAAGGCCGTGGAAGAGGAAGAAGAAGCGAAGAAGTAGCTGTTGTTGTTGTTGGAGGACTGGGAAGGTGGTTGAGGTTGTCGGAATGAGGATCGTTGGTAGTGAGGATGGTGGTGATGATGGGGTGACGCCGAGGCTGAGACGGCAGGTGAAGATGGGTTGCTGATCAGCAGCGGCGAGGGAGAGCTGAACATTGGCATTGCTGCTAGTCTCGTCTCTTCCGGTGCTGCAATCTGATGGTCGTCTTCCTCTTCTTCGCCCCTCCAAAGTCGCAGTCGACCCTGTTGTTGTGGTTTGTGCACACTGCCCAAAAATTTGGAACAGCTCAAACGCCGATAACCGGCTCATCTGTCAAGACCTCTGAGACTTGCGAGTCTGAGACTATTTGCAAGAGGACGGTATGCTGAGCAGCCCCACGGAGGGCGGGAGCTTCTTCTCAAGTACTCACTCACTTGACTGCATCACTCACTCACTCAACTCAGCTTCCACGCCCACTCAGGTCAACTTGCTCAACCACGACTGCTGCCCGGTCGACTGCAGGAAGGAGACGAGCCCGCGATGGCTCCCAAAAGGCCGGCAGAGGATGTCGGCTCATCCACATCTAACAGCAGCGATGCCAAACGGCCCAGAACAAGCCTGCCGCCTCAAAACGGAACAGCTCCATCAGCCAAGGTGCTCTCAGCCGCTCCCACTCTGGCTGCAGCCCCAACAACAAGAGCACCAGCTGCAGCACCGGCATCGGCAAAGACGGTAGGAGCAAGTGGAAGAACGGCAGCTCAGATCGCAGCCGATCTGGCAGCTGCTCGAGCCAGGATCAATGCGACCCTTGCATCCAAAAACCTCACAAATGTCCTTCCATCCTCGTCTGCATCAGCATCACGACCTGCAATTTCGGCACCAATCGCAGCCAATGGCGCGGCAACAGCAGCAGCAGCAGCAGCTGCTGCTGCTATTACTGCTTCCAGGTCAAGGCCAGGTACCGTCTCAGCCGCCTACGCCCCAGCTGCACGACCAGATGATCGGAAGACACCTGCGGGCGGTGCAGGAGGAAGCGGACGAGGCGGATACGGAGCAGGCGGCCGAGGTGGTAGATATGCTGCGCCTCCGCCTCCCCGATACGGCTCAGGTCCAGCTCCCCTGGTTCCCCCGCCAAGCGGTCTTCTCCCACCTGGATCCAGCATACCTGCTCCGTCCTCGCGAGCTCCACCGGCTGCCGGCTCGTCCACTCAAAATGCCTACCTAGGCGCGCTCAACGAGGCAGAAGCCAGCAGCGTCCGCACTCGCTCCACGCACCGTTCCCTTCAATTCAATCGGCCAGGCAGACATATTGCTGCAGCCGAAGAAGTCAGGCGCGAGGCTGCTATGGAGGCGATCAAGAAGCGCATACAGGAAGCTGCCAGGAAGGCTGGTATGCAGGATGATCTGACGGGAGAAGAGAAGCACCTGAAGAGGCCTGTGCCTCCACCTGTGGAGTGGTGGGATGAGGCCCTCATTCCTGAGGGCAAGTCATACGACGACGTTCAGCTCCAGCCCCAGGGATCCGACGCTCAGAAGCAGGACAAGGGCAAAGCGAAAGCGGAAGGAGGGGAAGAGGAAGTCCCTCTTCTGCTGCCATTGATCGAGACCAATGACAGCCCGATCGACATCTACATCCAACATCCGATCCCCATCCCACCGCCCAACGCCAACAAGGGTCCCGTCGAGCCCCGAGCGCTGATGCTGACCAAGCGTGAACAGAAGAAACTCCGTCGACAGCGCCGAGCCGCCGAGCTCGAGGACAAACGAGACCGCATCAAGATGGGCTTGCTACCACCGGATCCGCCCAAGGTCAAGCTCTCGAACCTGATGCGAGTCCTTGCGAGTGAGAGCGTGGCCGACCCGACCAAGGTCGAGGCCAAAGTCCGCCGAGACGTGGCTGCTCGACGCGAGGTGCACGAGAAGACAAATGCCGAGCGCAAGCTCACGGACGAACAGCGGCGGGAGAAGATTCAAGCGCAGCGGGCCAAGGAGGAGGCCAAGGGTTTGTTCAATGCAGTGTTTAAGATCAAGCATCTGGTCGCGACCATTCACAAGATCAAGGTCAGGAAGAATGCGGAACAGATGGGTCTGACGGGAGTCGTGATCTTCCACCCTTCCTTTGCGCTGGTCGTGGTCGAGGGCAGCGCGAAGGAGATCAAGGCATACAAACACCTGATGCTGAACAGGATCGATTGGGTCGAAGGCGGTCGACTGATCGATGTCGAGACTGGAAACACGGCAGGGGTCAAGGATGACGATGTGGATCCAGCAGGAGGCGACATCAAACCTGCCGCTTCCTCCGCATCTACTGCAGCACCGCAAGTTGTGGATTTGTCAACGAACAAATGCGAGCTCATCTTCGAAGGTGCGATCCGGGACCGACTCTATGCTCAAAACATGGGTTTCCGTGCCCGGCGGGCGGAGACGGACGGAGATGCGAGGGAGATTCTGGGGGAGAAGATGAAGGGCTACTGGGACCTTGCCAAGCGATTGGGTGCAAGTGGGGTGAAGGAAGAGGAGGAGTGGAATTAGTCTCCTTCCCTCGCTTCCCAGCTTGATGTATCGTTCATCTTCATCATTTGCACTGAAAGAACTCTCATCCCAACCGAATGCGCAGCCAGAAATTTCCTTTCGCCCCGCCTCTGAGATGTTCGTGTGCACGGAGAGCCGGATGCGCGATTGTCGCCGATCCGCAGCGACACTCAGTTCCGCAGATGGAAACCAAGTGCGCACGCCAGCTGAAGGAAAGGGTTAAAATTGCAAGAGATTGAGGAAATTGCGAGTTCTGAGAAGAGATGGTGCTCCAAAAAGTATGCGATGAAGGCGTCAGTGGGAGGTAGAAGCGGCTTCCCGGTCTCGGTCATTGACTCACAGAGACGACAACGAGAAGAACGATGAAAGAAACTGCCCAGCTGTTTGCATTTGTTCACATGGCTGCTTGGATGACACTCTGTACAGAGATGAGCCAGCCAGGTGGGAGAGAGAAAAGGTCGAGGATCAGCCTGCGTCAGAAGCGGTCGAATCTCGCGGCAGAGAACAGTGATGAACGCACGATGGTATCTCCTTTCAGTAGAATCCGCCCTAGATCTCTTCTTGGTGTGTCCTCCTTTGCTGATACCTCCTCTGCCTCTGATAGAACCACATTCATGAACTCGTCGAAGCCCTGTTTGGAGGAAAGAAGAGGAAACACACATGTATGTTGTTAGCACAGGAACGGGATCAATCAGAAGCAATAGAACAGCTAGCAGACGCCGGGACACTGACTGAAATCTTTCCCTCGATTCTGAAGTCGATGTTGTCGTACAGCCAGAGGGAGACTCTTGTCTGATTTTGCAAGTATTTGAAGATGACGTTGATGGGTTGGACCATCACCCTTTGTTGGCGGGACGACATGGCTGTGAATGTTCTTAGGGTGAGCCGCCGTGAAGAGTGGGTATGTGTATGGACGTGGGCGGCGTCTGCTCCGAAGTCGTTGAGGGATGTGCAAGTGCTGGATTTGTTGAATTGTTAGCTGCCGCTGCTCGAGATGGATGTCGATTGCGTGAATGCTCACAAGCCCAATCAACGAATCTTCCTGAGCCACAAAACACCGGATGGAAAGACCGGACGGAGTAATGAGCTCAGACCCCCAAGACTCCCACCTCCAGGGCGACTCGCCTGCAAGCTCCCTCAATTCGCGCCCCCTCTCAATCTACTCGTACATCGTCATACGTCGGTGAGCATCAACAAGTGGCCGCTCCCGCGCTCGCCCTTCTTGGACAGCGATCCTGAATCCCATCTGATCTCTTTCTCCCTCTGCCCTCTCTCTCTCCCTTCCCGTGCTTTCCACCTGCTCTGCTCGGCCCTTTCCCAAACTCAGCTGAGGCAGGAGAGAGGGAGAGAAGGAGACACGAAAACGGACCACGGACGCTCCTACCTTCGTTGTTCGCGGAAGCCATGAGCAATTCCGGCTCGAGCGGCAGCAGCATCAGCAGCCGCGATACATCAGCATCACACTATAGATTACACCATGGCACCGCATCAGCTCTCTCCGGCGCATCAGCAGGCCTGGTAGCTTCCATCGTCACCTGCCCTCTAGACGTCGTCAAGACGAGATTACAGGCTCAAGTCGGGCCCCTCCATCCTTCTTCTTCTTCTTCAAACCAGGGCAAGCCCCCATCGGGTGCAGTTGCGATCCGGAACGGGATCGCGGCGGGCGCACCCAGGGCTGGACAGCATCTTGCTGCTGTCACCGCTGCGACGGGTGGGAGTCATGCCGCGATCGTAGCAGCGTCCACCGCGCTCGAGTCTCAATACCAAAGCATTCCACGTAAGTCGGGCATGGGATCTCTTCACCTTAGCCACACATCGTTTCTCTGTTACTAAAATCTTCCATATCCGTCCGCATCCACCAGAAATCATGAGGCGCATCTGGATCGAGGACGGCTTCAAAGGATTCTATCGCGGCCTTGGGCCTACCATCTTTGGCTATCTGCCTACCTGGGCCATCTACTTTTCCGTTTATGATACATGCAAAGACACACTGGCCTCTACTTTACGTGAGTCTCTTCAACAGGACTAGGACGAAGTATGGACACTCGCTGACGCTGCCTTCCGGCTCGGCCTGTGATAGATGTCAATGTTGGGAACAGCGAGTTCGTTAATCACATCGTCGCGGCCATGGCGGCAGGAGCAGCCAGCACCGTCTGCACGAGCCCGCTGTGGGTCGTCAAAACGCGTTTCATGGTGAGCATCTCCTTTTTACCTTGATTCCCGCTGATCAAGATCTTCGTTTCTGACACATGTACCATATGCTTGTCCGCGCACGCAAATGATGCGAACAGCTGCAAAGTGCCGCCGATCCACACGGCGAGCGATACCGGCACACGGGAGACGCATTTATCCAGATCTGGCGCGCCGAGGGTTGGAGAGGATTCTACAAGGGCTTGCTGCCAAGTCTGTTCGGCGTCAGCCATGTGGCTGTGCAGTTTCCTCTGTACGAGCAGTTCAAGAGCTGGGCGCGGGCGTCGAGGAGGAGGGCGAGGTTGGCGAGGGAAGGCTCGGACGGCAAACGCTCTTGGAACGGCCTGTTGGGAGGTGGGGACGTTGCGAGTGGAAGTGGATCAGCAGCATCCTCATCAGCACAGGCTGGAGGGGGCGGAGATGAGGCGGCGGAGGACCTGTTACCGTCGAGCACGATTTTGGTATGCAGTTCGACGGCCAAGATGATTGCGAGTGTGGCGACGTACCCACACGAGGTGCTGCGGACCAAGCTGCAGATGCAGCCAAAAACGTCTTCGGCTGCTGCTGCGACGGGGTCGGTGCCATCACCGGCAGCGGTCGCGGGAGCTCCATCGTCGTCGAGAAGCTTCCATACATTAGGAGGATCGTCGAACGGTACTCTACCATGGCATCACCTACCTCCTTCGGCCCATGTCCGACGACGAGATGCGGGCGGTGGTGGTGCGGGCGATTCTGCCAATCTATCATCCTCAGCACATTCTCAGCAACAACGGCCTCCGCCGCTATCGTCGTCTGCATCCTCGTCTGTCGCCCGGGGAGCCACTCATGCATTTTCGGCATTGACAGGTCACACTGCGGACGCGCATCCTGCTCCACAAGGAGCGGGCAGGGCGCGCGATGTCGGTGAAGGAGGTCATGCTGGTAGAAATGGCGGCGGCGGAGGAGGAGGAGGAGGAGGGAGAAACGGTGGTGGTGCAGGAGGGCCAGGACAGAGAAGATATACGGGCGTGATCCAGGCATGTCGGACGATTGCGAGGGAGGAGGGTATCCGGGGCTTCTATCGGGGCATGACGGTCAATCTGGTGCGGACGGTGCCCAACTCGGCATTGACCATCCTGACGTGAGTGATACCATTCGTCGATGGGCAGGAGAAAGGCTGATCCTTATGTCTTCGTCCTGACCTCTGTGCAGGTACGAGTTGATGATGCGACAACTGACTGGATCCAGCGCATGAGGTGGGTGCCGAAGGGTCGTGATCGCCCTTCCCCGGCCCCCCTTCTTTCTACTGCATTTCTTTATACACCTTACATCAGATCCGCGCATACACACACGCACTCTCACACACTCAACACCGAACCTTCTGTTTCAATCGTGCCCGTTTCCTCTTTGCTGCTCGGTCTGAAGCGCGGCTTTGACGATGGTTGATGCTTTGCTGCGTTAGAGTAGCGAGCTATGGTTTATCCGACACGTATGATGGCTCAGAAGGATTTTGAGGCATCATTGCTCTCCTCTTGATCCCTTAGCGTGAATAGCAACTCAGAAGCTTTGAGTCTAGAGCAGTTGGACAGCGAGAGAGACTGATCCAGACAGACGTGCCTCTTGATTGCGGGGGAAGGACGTACTGATGCATGGTGTTTGCCATGGCCGCCTGATCGATGCGTGTGTGTGAGAGAGTGCGGAAAAAGGCCATCGTGGATTAGGCAATGCCGGTGGTCCACCTCTAGGACTAGGACACTCCTGCCTGCCTGGTGCCTGCGCTGTGCTGTTATTCATCTGCCAGGGTAATTGCATTCACTTGCTCAGCTGTTACTTGCCTTCAATAATTGATCATGGTTGATGAGAGAGAGAGAGGAGAAGCAGAAGCGGTCTGTGCATTTGAGTGAGTGAGGTGAAGGTGAAGGTGAGGGCAAACAAACCGGCTCACTCTCGTCCTTCTCGACACTTGCTCAACCTCCATCATCAATCACACTCTTCCCTCCCTACTCAAACCCCACTCTAACAAGAAGTGGACCTTCCTCGCTTCTCTTGCTGAGCCCCCCCAACCACCATGTCAGCAGCATTCAAGAAGAAGCGCAACATCAAGAACCTTCAGCTAGAAGATTCTCCCCTGACCACTCCCAGACCAGCACTCAACGACGCAGATGTAACAGACTCCTTCGCAGCAGCCTCCTCCTCCAATGCCAGATCCAGTGGCGTCACCGTCGCAACCACCCCCGGTGGGTCTTCCTCCGTCGTCACATTACACTCACACCAGGCCGGACAGCCAGGCGCAGGCGGCGATGGCTACCACTCCAAGCTCTCAGAACAGCTCGCAAACCTAGAGATGGGAGCACAGCACAAGTTTGACTTTGATCTCCAGTCCAACGACGACCTCACCTTCCTCAGCGAACTCGGCGCAGGCAACGGAGGCACCGTCACCAAGGTCCTCCACCAGAAATCCGGCACCATCATGGCCAAAAAGGTCGTCTTTATCGATGCCAAGCCCTCGGTCCGCAAGCAGATTCTCCGCGAGCTCCAGATCCTCCATCACTGCGACTCGCCCTACATTGTCGACTTCTACGGCGCCTACCTGTCCGAACCACACATATGCATGTGCATGGAATACATGGAAAAGCTCTCCCTCGACACCATATACAAGCGCTGGGGTCCCATCAGGCCAGAGATCTGCGGCAAGGTCGTCGTCGTCGTCGTCAATGGGCTCACCTATCTCTACGACGTACATCGCATCATCCACAGAGACGTCAAGCCGAGCAATGTCTTGGTCAGCGGCAAAGGACAGATCAAGCTCTGCGACTTTGGCGTCTCGGGTGAGCTCATAAACAGCATCACAGACACCTTTGTCGGCACTAGCACATACATGAGCGTGAGTTTGTCTGCTCTCTCTCTCTCTCTCCTCTCTTTGATCAGCATTTCATGCACGGAAGCTGACCCCTCGAGCTTCCTTTGCCCTTTCCCCCCTCCTTCTTACGCGCCAGCCCGAGCGCATACAAGGAGAGCAGTATAGTGTCAAATCAGACGTCTGGTCCCTCGGAATCACCGTCATCGAACTCGCTCTGGGCCGGTTCCCATTCGCTGGCGGTGATGAAGACGACGAGGACGGAGACGGTAGCGGAGACGTACCCGATGAACTCACCGGCACCCTCTCCCCCACCAAGCCCACCCCACACGCAGCCATCGAGCAAGCCAAGGAAAAAGCACGCAAGCGGAGATCCAAGGGAGGCGTATCCCTCGAGGGTTCCTCCCAGCAGCTGTCCATCTTGGATCTGCTCCAGCATATCGTCAATGAGCCTGCGCCTAGACTGCCTGATGGTAGAGGGTTCTCGGAGGGCATGCATGCGTTTGTGGACAAGTGTTTGATCAAGGAGCCAGATGAACGGCCTTCGCCAAAGGAGCTCCTCTCGGATCCTTGGGTCGTCGAGAGCGACCAGGCAAAGGTTGACCTCCTCGCATGGGCGGAGAGTCTGACCTGAATGTAGATCCAGTGATTCCACCACGCACACGCGGGAGTACGATTCAGAGGAGCATACCCCATCCACCCATCCTCACAGAAAGCATTTCTAACGACAAAAACTCTAGGTCAGGATTATCGTGTCACCCTCAACCTCAAATCGCACGCCGACTGCGGCATCACTCCGCAGCCATCGAATCCTCTTTCATCGCCGCAGACGACGAGCAACGTTTTCTCCCCTTCTCCGGGCACAAAAAATCAAGAATCAAATTGACGACTACATGCAACTACATGGATGTCCCGCAACAGCCAACTTTCCTCGTTGACAATCTCCAAACCCACCCCTTGCGTCTCTCCATCTCTCTAGTGTCATTCGCCATTCGGCCCTCCCACACTTTTCACGAATAAGAGCAACTATCGCTCATCTCGCCTCCCTTGTTATTCCTCTCCCCTTCCGTCATTTGCTGGACTGGACTACGAGTATTCACTTGATTCTCGCCCAACACTTCCGACCACATTCACATCTTCCTCAATCCCTCATTGCATTTACCTTTCTCATTGTTTTTGATTCCCCTTGAAGCTGGTGAGAGCAGTCATTATCCCCCCCATCAAAGCCCGGCCGTGGAGACCTTGTGCGTACAAAAAAGGGGGTGTATCGATTGTCATTTTGTTGCAGGATGCTGGTGTGGATAGGTTTCTCCTGTCCATCTTAGATTTTGCGTTCCGGCACCGAGGTTGGAGATGGAGGGGAGGAGGTGAAAAAAGGCCCTCGAGAGAGAGAGAGAGAGATCTCGTCGATGAGACAATTGCGGGGGGAAAACTTGAGGGAGCGGGGAGGAAAGAGGGCCGTGGGACGCGGCTAGCATCTCTAGGGAGCAGGAGAAAA
>LAXH01000183.1:12161-33445 GCA_001006505.1 Tilletia horrida | reverse complement strand
CAAGGGCGGTCTGACCGGCGGCTCCGGCACTGTCAAGACACCCATTGGCAGTGGCCACGTTGGAATCAAGCCCTGAGCCGACCAGGGAAGCAACATAAATTCCCACGCTATCTTTCCCTCTCTCCCCACCGGTTTTTCCCCCCTGTCACATTCGTTCCTTTGTATTCTGTTTCCCAGGACCCGCGAGGGTCCTGCTTTGGTACTGGGCTCTTGCAATACATTTGCACCATTCGCGCATCTTGAACGTGTTGCCCGATCTGCTTGAGGTCATCGTATGCACGGACCCCATCCTCTCCCGTCTGAAAACCACAAAACTTGCTGCCTCACACGCCCACACCCCTTCGAGCTCAACCACGACTCACACTGTACGCAGCCCACCAACCTACAAAGCCTAAGAATCGAATCAACATGGCCGGCAAGAAAGCTCTCTTCGTGCTCACTTCGCACACCAAGCTCATCAACAACGACCACCCGACTGGGTGGTACCTCCCCGAATGTGCTCACCCCTACTACGTCCTGAAGGACGCAGGGTTCGAGTTCACCTTCGCCTCTCCCAAGGGCGGCGAAGCTCCCTTGGACCAGTCCTCCGTCGAAGCCTTCAAGGACGACGAGGACTCCAAGAAGTTCTTGGCGGACCCCGAAGCCCAGAAGCTCGTCATGAACACGGTCAAGCTCTCCGAGATTGACCCCAAGGGAGAGGGCTATGCTCTGATCTTCTACGTCGGAGGCCACGGGCCCATGTTCGATCTTCCCATCGACGAGAACTCCAAGGAGCTGATCAAGAACTTCTACGAGAGCGGACGTCCCACTTCGGCAGTCTGCCACGCTCCTGCAGTCTTTACTGACGTCAAGCTTTCTGATGGGTGAGTTTCCCTCCACCCGCAGTTGCCTGGGTTGGCTGTTCTTGTAGCTGACCATAACAACCACGATTACCTTTCACTCGCCTTCCAGCTCTTACCTCGTGAATGGACGCAAGGTCACCAGCTTCACCAACACTGAAGAAGAGCAAGCCAAGTTGACCGAGGCGGTCCCTTGGCTGGCCGAATCGCGCCTGATCGAGCGCGGAGCCAAGTTTGAGAAGGCAGACCCGTGGCAAGAGAAGGTGATAGTCGACAAGGATGACCAAGGCCGCATCTTGATCACCGGTCAAAACCCAGCTTCTGCCGGCCCTCTGGCCAAGGCTTTGCTTTCGGTGCTGTAGATGCAAGACCTTGACACAAGCTTCTCTAGAAATGCAAAGCAAAACGTGTAGCATACATTGAGATCGTCGTTGACGCGTTCCAGTTGCGCCTGTGGCGCACGATGCGCAATAACAAAGCGTGATGCAGCTGAGTCATGATTTCCATCCGGAATCGATTGCACTTCTGGCTTTGTGGTGGGAATTGTGTAAAGTGTATGATTTCATGCTTCATCGAAATGCTTGTTGTCGACACCGGTGCCAGAGGCCGCGACGGTCGAGGCTGAGGCGCTGGCTGCGCTCGTACTAGCACGACGTTCGAGCTCGTACGGCGTTGTGCCCGCAGCAACACTGGGCACACCCGGACCCTGCGTTCGATTCCCGAGCGCGTCCGGCCCACTCGACACGGTCCGAGCTCGCTGGTTCAGCTTCGTGCTGGCGCCACGTCCTCGACGCAAGAAGAGGAAGCTCGCCAGGAACAGGAGCAAGCAGAACGCTAGGGTGACCATGGCCCCAATCACACCTGCCACGACTGGAGAGACGTGGTGACGACCCGATGTGCTAGTGATGGGCGCGTATCGGATCTGACCTCCACCAGTGCCATTGAAAGCAGCGAGAGTGTCACAGCCGTGAATCGAAGACGTGGTGGCGCACTTGTTACACCAATCCGCGTCGGAATCGAGTGAGTAAGGCTGCAGCTTGGAGGTGAACTCGGACAGCGGCACATTGTTAGCAGAGCCAGATTGGAAGAGTGGGTACGGCTCAAAAGTCGAGTTGGTTCCATTTCTGAACAAGAAGCGGACCGAGTTGTCGGAATGCACTTCGAGCAGCATGGTCGATGCATAGTCCACTACTGAGCTCGTGTCGAAACCAGTGACGCCCATCAGCTGGAAGAGAGAGATGAAGGGCTTGTAGGCACCAAAGATGTTCACAATCTTGAGAGGATTCGAAGTATTGGCCAGCTGCTGGAGGTTGTTCAGGATCACTGGCAGGATGGCCTGTCCAGCAATGTTGCCGACGTTGTTTGGGTCCGGATCAGAAAAGGAGCCTGCCTCGTGGTAGTCTGCCCAATAGCGTGCTTGCGCGAGTGCGTTTGAAGGCAAGGACTGAGCAAAGGTGGCATTGTGGACCGACTGCACATTTAAAGAATCGAAGACGTTCCACGCATTCTGCAGTGTAGCTGGGCGGCCGCCGAGAGCATTGGAGATGGATGCGTAGAATGCGTTTGCAGATTTGGCCCGGTTGACGAAATCTGAGCTGCTGTAAAAGTTGTTCAACCGGGTCGTCCAGGCAGCGCATCCCGTGTATCCTGGAAACAGTCGGCGTACAGATCAGAAGTGAGGAAGACGGGGTCCTCGACTTTGAGCCAAGACTTGCCCACCTTCCAAATAGTAGGAGTCAGCCACTTCGACACTGTCGATCGGAATCAGCTGCACACGACTCCATGAGACGGTGGTGCCATTCGCAAGAGGGAGAGAGTCATTGAAAATTGGGTAGAGTCCTGGTAATCGGCAGGGTTGAGGTTCCAAGATAGAGCGGAGACATAAGTGGCAAAGTTTATCAAAATCAGCTGGAATAAGACTGACCTTGCAAGGCCGCAGCAGCCGATTCCATGATGACGCCTCCTTCTCCTCCTGCATCGGCAACGACGTTCATTTGGACATTCTCAGCTTTTACGGAAGCAATGCCTTGGATTTGAGACGGTGCGCCATCGGCAATGTAATCTGCAAGTGTCGGAATGGAAGGAACAGTGACAGCGTTAGTTTGGCCAGCCAGGTACAAATGTGTAAGAGGCTCTGCATAAAAAGACGTACGAGCTCGAATGTCGGCGCCATTCTGGAGTTCCTGGAGGTAACCTAGGACGGTCAGATTCGTCAGAGAAGCTGTGTAGGCTGTGTGTGGCAAAGGATGACAGAGTCAGCAGCCTGGAGCGCTCGCACCAGCATGAATCGAGGGCGAATCTTGTGAGCCTTACTTTGAGGATCTTGATAAAAGCTGTTGGTGGAGGTGCCAAGGTGAGATCTGAGGTCAGTCTCTTGAACGAGGAGGGAAGTCCACACTCACCCTTGGCGGTCGCCATGGCGACTCAAAGTGAGAAGGCCGACGACAGAACTCATGCTGTTGGCGGCTGAACGCAGACTTGCAAGTTTGGAAGGGTCAAAGCAGAGAAGGAAGTGGAAGTCGTCAGCCGGAGGTTGTTCCTGACTAGCTGGCTCTCAAACCCGCATCAGGGCTTCTTTATCAGCAGTCAACAAGGTGAGGCGGATCTATCTCTGCATGTATCAGGTGCGAATGAGGATGGTTCGCCGGGGCGCAAATCCTCCCCATGCTCACAAACATTTATATAGCAAGGTTGCCTTCCTCCCACGTCAAGGAAGCTCTTCTCTCGAAGATGGGAACGTGATAACGATAAGCAGCCATCGGCCAATTCGCGGCCATTTTCATGCCGACGTTGACCAACACCGCCGAAGCCGCGACAGGGAAGTCTCCTGCTTACGAAACCGCGCAGCAGTAGGTCCGGATTTATCGCAAGATCTCCGCACCGCGGCGAGCATATCCCACACTTCTCAGATATCCAGCACCCTCCAATCATCGCCATTCTTCCTCAGTTTTCCTCCCAACTCTTCCCCCTCTCATCCAACAGGCCAACAGGGTCACGCATCGCTGATCACAACGATATCCAGAGGAAGTTGAACAGCAAGGAGGGGAAGCGGGACAACTTGCACAATGTCACAATCAAGACCTCACATCAGCAGCAACAGCAGCAGGAGCAGTCCGCATGGCGCGGGTGCGCAACCCGCCGAAGATGTTCTCCTGACCGGAACCTCGTCCCTTGGTGCACCCGAAGGAGATCCGAGTCTGCCAATTGTAGCAGCTTTAGCTGAAGCAGACGCACACAGCAAACCAGAAGACATCAACACCTCATCTTCGGCCCACAAACACACAGTAGACGATCATCTCAAGTGGTCAGCCTCCAAGCCATGGCACCAGCGGCCCTCCGATCTCTGGCTCCGACCCTTTGCCTTCTTCCTCGCCAGCATTCTCGGAGCAGCCATGGCGCCAAGAGCAGAACTTTACATTCAACTCGTCTGCCACGAGCTCCTCGGCGACGTCACCGACCCACTCGTCTGCCGAAAATCACCACATGTAGAAGCAGCAAGTGCTTCCCTCCAGCTGAGGATGACCTTGGCCATGGGCATCTTGAGCGTCTACACCACAGGCGCATGGGGTGCACTCTCCGATCGGAAAGGCAGAACCTACGTCCTCAGTCTTGCATGCTGTGGCCTGATCTGCACAGATCTCGCCTTCTTCGCCGTCACCCTCCTCCCTCCCCGCGGCTGGCACTTGCCCGGTGGCTACAACTTCCTCATCATTGGCAGCGTGGTCGAAGGCCTTATGGGCGGATTCGCAACCCTTATCGCCGCACATCAAGCATACATCGCGGACACGACCCCAAGCGGAACACGAGCTAAGACCTTTGCCATCTTTGGCGGGTGCATGTTCGGTGGCCTTGCCTTGGGTCCCATCTTGGGAGGCTTCATCGTCGAGTTCACTGGCGATATTCTCAGTGTCTTCTATCTCGCCTTTCTCGCCCACGTCGTCTACCTGCTCTTTGTGTTCTTCATCCTGCCAGAGAGCGTCAGCCCGGAGCGCAAAGCAGCAGCGGAACGGGAGCGACAGCTGGCGCAGGAGAAGGCTCGGGCCGAGCTAGAAGAGCAGCTGTCCAGAGATGCTGAGGAGGATGCAGAGGAAGAGCGCTTGCCCGTGTCCATGCGAACTCGTCGAAAGACAGCCTTCAAGCGGATTCGTTCCATCCTCGCATACGTCGGTGCTGTCACCTTGCGTCAGCTGACGCGGCCGCTTGCTCCCATGGCCATGCTCCTGCCCAAGCGCTATCCTGCTCACGACCAACAGGGACTTCATCACCGCGAATCCAGCGCCAGTCTGGGTGGCGATGCCTCCGCCTCCTCTTCTCACATTTCCGTCTCCCGTCTGACACCTCGAAGATCTTTGGAGCGGAATCTGTTTCTCCTTTCGGTGGCCTACTTCGTGGAGAGCATGATCATGGGCATCCTCCCATCCAAAGTGCAGTATGCCATCTTGCTGTTCGGCTGGGGTCCCAAGGAGCTGGGAGAGTACATGAGTTTCGCCAGTGTCTCGAGAGTCATCGCCCTGATGCTCATTCTCCCCATGGCCATCCGACACTGGCACCGACCTGACAAGGCAGTTCAAAAGAGCGAAGCTGAAGATCGGAGGCGGTCCGAGGCCTGGCTTGAGGAAAATGCACCCAACTTTGCAGATCATGGCGGGCGTTCTGGATCACAAGCTGCCTACTCGGACGAGCCACGACCAGAAGCGGAATTCGACGCGTCCGACGGGTCAGACCCCATGCTTTCTCCTCCGCGAACACCCAGGTCTCGGACAGTCCACTTCTCCGAGGAAAATGATGAGCATTTCCACGACCCGATGCCGCCGGAAATGGCCCGCTCAGGATCCTTCCAGGCACCCACCGCGACCGAAGACGAGCTCTGGAGTCTTCGAATCCGACATTTGCGTCTGATCCACGACAGCGCATTTGACCTCCGACTTGGTCGAGTCTCAGTCATGGTCGGAGTTGCTGCCTACCTGTTATTGACGTTCAGCAAGACCCCGTTCATCTACCTGCTCTCGACTGCGGTGACCTCGTTAGGCGGCGGCGGTAATGCGGCCATGAGCAGTCTTGCGCTAGCCTTCTTGCACAATCCTGCGGATGCGGGCAAGCTGTTTTCGGCTTGGAGCGTACTCTCAGCAATCGCCACGAGCGTGCTGGGACCGCTCATGTTCTCAAACCTGTTTGTGTCCACGGTCGACCGATTTCCAGCCGCCATCTTCATCCTTGGTGTTGGTGAGTGTTGCTTCCGACTGATATGGGCCAGCCTACTATGTGCGATCTCCCAGTGTGGACAGGCTGACAACTTCTTTGAACAACCCGTTCTCATTCAGTTCTATACATCATTTGCCTGATCCTGTTGTCATTCGTCAAAGTACGAGCGCCTCACTCGCTGCCTGTGCTGCCTCCTCAGCGGAAGAGGCACGCTCCCGCAGGCACGGACAACGAGCGCCCCGCGTCTTCGATCACGTTACAATGAAAGGTATCCGTTCTCAAATACAATGCAAACGCACACACACGATAAAAACTGTCAAGTCGAAACGCGTCTTCAGTTCACTTTCTTGTCGGGCTCGGCACCTGTTGCTAGAACGCATGCTGTTGTGTTGTTGCCATTCACATTTGGTCATTCTCAATGTTGTCTTAACTTTTTTTTTTTGTTTAATCGGTCCACCTCTTGCTCCTCTTCTGGGCTTTCATCAACTACGCATAGGTCGCATTGTATCATTTCTTGATTGTTGAAAGCTGTACAGTTTTCCGACGCGTCTTGTCCAGGACCATGAGAGGCTAATGGCGTGCGTGAAGTCCGGATGCTACTGGCCATAAGGCTTGCCTGCACCTCCTTGCCTGCGTAGAGTGCTGCCGATAGCGCCACCCATCTTGCGCTTCAGAAGACCCTCTTCGTGTTTGGCGTTCGCGGCCAAGAACTTGTCCTTGCGGGCGCCGATGACCACGGGTTTGACATTCGTGTCCGCCTTCTTGATCCGAATGGGTCGTGACCCAACATATTTGCCTGTCAGGTGGAAGCAAAAATCCAGAATATGCACGCTTCAGACGATGACCTCAGGAGACGAAATTGTCCAGGATCTGGCTACTCACCATCCATCTCCTTCCACGCCTTCAGAAAGTCTTCCGGGTCCGAGAAGGAGACAAAGCCATACCCCTTCGACTTGTCGTCCGCCTTCTTGCGCACAACTTTTGCTTTCACAAAGGTTGCATACTTCTGGAAGGCTTTGGTCAGAACTTCGTCCGTGACATCGTTTCCAAGGTCACCGATGAAAAGCTGTTTGTGGCCTGTGAATGCAGTTCAAAGGTCAGAATTTGGTGGGGGTGGCGACCTAATTGCAGCGCGGCACGAGTGGAGAGACTCACTAGGATCCCACTCGAGGAGCGAAGGGTCTTCCCACACTTTCCCTGCTGCTTTCCGAATCACCGTCATCCGCGTCTCGCCACGCTTTAGGTTGCCGGCGATGGGATTCCCGGCTTCATCTTTCGCACCAGCGCCCTTCTTGGGTCTTCGATCGGGCCCGATGCCTCCGCTTGAGCTCGGACCTGTATCACCACCCAGTGGGTTCCCGAATTGATCGTACCCTGCTCCAGGGCCTGCGCCGCCCATCATGTCGCCGCCAGGAGGCACTCCGCCGTAGCCGTAGCCTCCGGTAGAGCCAGCTCCGGCAGCAGCTCCGCTTACTGTTGAAGCACCACCGTAGCCGCCGCCGCCGCCGCGTTGGTGATAAGAGTTTTGATAGCCCCCGCCTCCCATCGAGGTCGACGCATATCCGGATGTGTCAGTGCCGGGAGGATAGGATCCGTACTTTTGGTAGTACGAATTGTAGTCGAATGCCCACTGGTTTGTGCTCGCGTCCCAATAGCTGTAGGCATCGGCAGAGAAATTTTCGAGAAGAAGGGAGGGAGGAAGGAATTTGTCAGGTTGATGCGCAGCATTCAAGGCAGGAGGAAGGGGAGCGAGGAAGATGCACCTCAAGCGCCAGAGAGCGTGCTCATAGACATGCGCATCGCTCCATGTGCGGCTACTCCACAGGAGCAGTGAAGCGTCTGTGTGTAGCAGCTCCCATCTGTGGACGAGCAAATCAAGGATGGATAAGAAGGGCTCTGACCGTGCGCGAGAGGAGAAATAGAGGAGGGCAGGTAGGGACAACGGATCCGGGACGTAGTAGACTTACTAGAAAGGGGCATATGGATCGTTTGCACTGCTGCTGCTGCTGCTGGTGCCGCCGCCCGCGCCTTGATATCCTTGTTGAGCCATGCTGTGTGCTGTGAACATGGAGGTCGGGAGTCAGAATTTATGATGCAGCCAGTGGAGATTCTTCTAGGTTCGCCATGGTGTTCTTCTTCTCATCTCCCACTACGATCAATACATCAAAAGAGAAGATCCTTGAGCCGGCAACGTAACAAGGATGGACGTGAACAAGCTCTTCAAGGTAGGCTGGGATCCTTGCCGCTGCCACCATGCTCCATCGAGCTGACACCATTGACCACATACTGAACTCTTCCCAGCTTCCTCAATTGCCATCTTCGTCCATCCATAAACGCAAATGGGTCGAACCCAGCGCCGAGGCGCTCAAGGCTGTCAAGACTTCCACGGGAGCGCACCCATCCTCACGTCCAGATGAAGATGATGAAGCGGAGGGCGGAAGAAGTAGCGGTAATGGTCATGCCTCGGCTGTCGCAGGCCCATCCCGACTGCCCGCACGGTCCGCATCAGTACGTGACATTGACGATGAGGAAGAAGAAGGACCAGAAGACGATGGGGAGTTCGCGCCTGGGAACGATGCGGATTACTTCATCGAGGAGGATGATGAGGGCGGCCGTTTCTTCGGCGGAGGTCTGACTGATCAGCAGAAGCGTATTCTCGAAATTATGAACGGCGCTGAGGAGGACACCGGGAAACAGACAACGGCAGCCGAGGTAAGTCAAAGGAGCACGAACGCCTTCAAGATGCATACAGCTCGGCTGATCAGTGTACATTCTGTGCCCCAGGACTTGGCAAATGCGAGGAAACAGTTGCTCAAATTTGAAAGGGCCATTAACAAGAATCAAGAAATGCGCGTCAAGTATCCTGACGACCCGAGAAAGTGAGTGCTTTTCAGCTCTTCTTCGTCAACCGTGTAACAGGTTTGCTCAGATAGTCTTGAACCTCTCCTAGATTCATCGATTCGGAGGCGGACCTTGATGCTGCCATTAAAGCTCTGGTCATCTTGACAACAAATGTTGCCCTGTTCTATCCGGAGGTTGTCAAGCTCGGTACTGCAGCTTCTCTATGCGAGCTACTCAGTCATGAAAATGCGGATATCTCATCAGCGGCGGTCGAGCTACTTGAAGAACTGACGGACGAAGACGTTCTGGACGCGGGAGACGAAGGTGACGAGGACAATGACGATGACCAGGCCCGAGCGGGCGAGAAGGCGATGGCCGGCTTTGTCAAGATTCTGGTCGACAATCAAATCCTGGATCTTGTCGTCCAGACACTAGGCAGATTCCAGGAATCTTTTCCGACCTCCGTTCCAGACAAAGAGGAAGAATCTGCAATTGCAAATCTCGGTTCTGATCTATCGGCCATCTACCACACGCTTTCCCTTTTCGAAAACCTGCTGTCGTTACAGCCCTCCCTCGCGGAAGAAGCAGGCAAGAGCACTGGACTGCTGGACTGGCTCGTCAAACGGATCACCAGCAAGTCGCGACCGGCGAAAGGAGGCTTGGGTCCTGCTTGGGACCAGAACAGGTACTATGCTGCCGAACTTCTAGCGATGCTCCTACAAGGTGTCGATGGCGAAGGAAACAGAAAGAGAATAGGAGCGTCTGGAGCCATTGACGAGCTGTTGGGTGTCATAGCTGTGAGTGCTCGGCAGCAGCGCATTTCCGCAAACTCAAGCCGTGTGATTGAACACTCCCTCATTCTTCAGCAATATCGCAAGCGAGATCCCATAGGTGGTGAAGAGACCGAGTTTATGGAGAACTTGTTCGATGCGCTTTGTTCCACTCTGTCCCTAGACAGCAACAAGCCGCAGTTCCTGGACGGAGAGGGTGTGGAGCTCATGGTCATTATCATGAGGTGAGTCCATTCGCAAAGCTTTTAAGCCCTGGATCTTCCCGGTTTTCTGTCTGACATCTGAGTATTACGCCTTTAGAGAAAAGCGGGCGGCTCGGTTACGAGCAATCAAAACTCTCGACTTTGCGCTTTCTGGCCCCGCTGGATCTAAATGCTGCGAGGCATTCGTGGAAGCATTGGGATTGAAACCTCTGTTCAGCGCTTTCATGGGCAAGGTTAGTTGCTCGGATGCTCAGATATTGAGGAAGACCACACTTACAGATGTGCCATGTTCTGCAGGGAGTTGTGAAGAAATCCGATGCATTGACATTCACCGACGAGGAGCACGTGCTCGGCATTCTGATATCTCTCCTGAACAACCTTGCCTCAGACTCGGAACCACGGGTGCGGGTGCTGGCCAAATTTGTGGAAGCAGACTACGAAAAGGTGGATCGCCTGCTCGAGATGCGAGAGAATGCGCAGAGTCGGCTGGCGAATGCGGACAAGACGATCGAGCAAGAAAGGCAGGATCTCAAACGGGCCGGCTTTGTGACCAGCGAGGCCGAGGAGAGTGTCTTTGATTTGCGAAGATTAGAATCGGGTCTGTTTGCGCTTCAATTGGTTGACTTCATCCTGGCTTGGATCTGCATGGAGGATGATGGGATCCAGGACCACATCAAGATGCTCCTCGGCCGACGAGGCAAGGGCCTGAAGGACGTAGTCGATGTCCTCATCGGTGAGTTTTGCAGCAGGAGCGATACCGCCATCGCATCCCAGGCATTCGGATTATCTCTGATTTTGACTTGTTCCCTTTCACTTCGGACCCTCGTTCAGGGTACTGGGAGAGTATGGGTGACGATGAAGAAGATGGTCAGGGCAACGGCAAGGCTCAGACTGCAAAGGAGGCCGAACCAGAGCTCACGCAGAAGGAGATTCTCGGACAGTTGATTGACTTCCTGAACGCCAGTGTTCCTCCAACAACATTATGAATCACAATCCCTCTGCACACCGACGATCTTGATGTAGAAGCCCTCATCGCTGCCTGGTTCAATAAAGTGGGCATCGAGTGAGCGACTCAGCCAAGGTTCCCGCACGAATGGTGTGCCGGCGCGCCGGTGCGCTCAATCACCCGCGCGCGCGAGGGAGAGCCGCTCCCAAGGTGACACTCTGAAATCCATGAGGTTGAGCACAAAGCTGAGGATATCCGTGCACAAGGCAAGACAAAGCAAACGGAGGTGTCCGCGAGATTTCCTGACTCATTCAGTCGTTCTGCGCCTTGGATAAAAGCTAGACTTTTGTCTGGGGGCGTCGCAGGGAAAGCTACCCAAGACCCAACATGTCTTTCCTCAGGAACTGGATTGGCATCGCAGTGGCAGCCGCAGCTCTGGTGGGAGCGTCAGCCAAAACTACGCTGACCCCCCGGAAGCTCTTTGAAGCTCCCGTCGTTGGAAATGGCGTTCTCTCTGTTGACTCCGTCTATGCTGCGGTTCCTGTGGTAGAGCATGACTTGAGCGCGGCGCCCGCAAAGCTCACGACCAGAAAGACGATCTACAGCCTCAAGTTGCCTCCCTTTTCCAACCTTTCCAGCGTGTCGCCGAGCGAGCACGTCAATCATGCATTGGAGCAAGGAAGCAAGCCGCGTGCTCTTGTGTACAATGTGTCAGACGTCTTCTTCCTCGGAGATCACCAGGCCGCCTGGGTACACGAAGACACGCTCTACTACAAAGACGTCTCTGCATCCAGGATTGACCCAAACGACCTCGGTACTCCGATCGGCAAGTTCCCCGCTCCCGTAGGTGCCATCAAAGTGGCAGTTCCCAGCCAGGGAGGCGACCGTCAGCAGACCCTTGTGTTTGCCGCTGAGGTGTACGATGACGGTAAGCTCGAAAACGTCAAGAGTCACGATGACAGTGACGCCGAGCAGGAATGGACCCGAGTCCGAGGTGAGTACGCTATCTAGCCATGATACGCGCTCCTAAAGCACACTTAGCCAGCTCATCTGGCTGGTTGATATTAATATTTCGCAGCTTACGAGACGACCTTCGTGAGACATGGGGACAAGTGGGTCAAACCGCAAAAGCGCTCGCAGCTATTCGCTGTCGATGTCGTTCGCAGGAGTGGCAGTCCCAAGTGGGAGTTCTCCTCGTCCGGCTTCCGCAACCTGCTTCACGGTACCAAGCTCGTGAGTAAAACTGCGCCGAGAGGAACGATCTTAATAACTCAATGATCAGCCGTTCTCTGACCACATTCTCCATCTAGGAAACACCAGTGCCTCTCGGTGGGGGTGCGGACGACTTTCACGTAAGCGACGACCAGGTCGTGTTCGTGTCAAAGGACCCCGACACGAACACCGCGTGGACCACAAAATCATACGTCTACCTTGTGCCGGTCTCCGGTAAGGCAGCGCCCATCCAGTTGAACCCTGGCAATCACGGTGCAAGCTCGTCCCCGCGCTTGGACCCATATGCTAAGCAAGTCATCTGGCTGCAGCAGGGAAGGGACATGTACGAGTCCGACAAGCGGGACGTGTACCTTCACGACCTCGACAAGAACCAGACCCGTTCCATGTTCCCTGACTGGGATGTGTCACCCACCTCGCTGGAGTGGGGCCCTGTGGCAATGGGGTTTGTCATGACCGCTCCTTACAAGCAACGAGTCGAGCTCTTCCACTACGCGTTTTACAAGTACGCAGACGAGCCGCCGAAGATCCTGTTCAACCTCACGTCTGTGAGGAAGGCCTATCCCCGACTTCACGGCGGCATCATGTTCACCGCCGGAAATGTCCACAATCCAAATGAACTGTTCTGGCTGGAGAAGAGAGATGAACCTTTGGTGCAACTCACCTCATTCGGCAAGGACAGTCAGGCTTTGGCAGACGTTGACTTTGGCCCAGAGCCTGAGCAACTCAAGTATCCAGGGGCAAACGGCCGTGATGCATAGTGAGTCCACCAGATCTATTGCGCTGTTGGCCCTCCTGACTGACATCTCCATTCATGATTGTCCAAATCTAGTGGCTGGCTGCACAAGCCTCCTGGCTATGACGCCAGCAAGAAATATCCGGTGAGCGATTGACCCTGGCTTCGACTGCTGAAACCAGATGATCTGAATGCATCATCCTTGATGCAGTTGATGGTCATAATACACGGCGGACCCGAGGGTGTCACCACAAACGCATGGTCCACGCTCCTGAGCCCTACGGCCATGACGGGGGCAGGCTATGTTGTCTTCACTCCGAATCCAGCAGGGTCTTCATCTTTCGGCCAAGCCTACCAAGAAGAAGTCATGAACAACTGGGGCGGCGCGCCTCAGGAAGATATCGTCAAAGGCGTGCGCTACATTCTCGACACCATGAAGAGCGTGGATGCAGAGCGGATTGTTGCGATGGGCGGGTCCTATGGTGGATATAGCGTCAACTGGATCCAGGGCCACAACCAGGACGGTTTGTTCAAGGCGCTAGCCTGCATGAGTGGCATTTTCAGCACGACCTCATTCGCGTACGCGACCGACGAAGCCTACTTTCCTTTCGTCGAGATGGGACCGGGCTCACCCTGGGAGACGCCCGGCGAGCACGAAAAGTGGTCGCCTGCGAACTATGTGAACGATTGGAACACGCCCGCCCTGATCACACATGGTGGACGCGATTATCGAATCCCAGAGAGCGAGGCGCTGGCTATGTTCAATGCTCTTCAACGACGAGGCGTCCCCAGTCGCTTCCTCTACTTCCCGGTGAGTGCTGTTGGCGCTTAAGCTGCTCCGTACCATTGCGCTGACTGGAAAGCCACCCACTTTGACCGTTTTGATCAAAGGACGAGGGCCATGGTGTTTCCGAACCGCGGAGCCAGGTCCGTTGGACAGAAGAGATCATCTCGTGGTTCGCAAAATACACGAATGCCACTGCTCCGACTCTCACATCACCCACGCTCGGCCGCGCGACGGGACAGGAATCTGGCCAACATGTATTCCAAGCTCCGTGAAGTGCTTCTTCGCCTTCATCACAGACAATGTTGAACTTTCCGGAGTTGCTGCGTTTCCCTGTGTCCCTCGGGGTGAGACGCATCTTTCGCTGAAGGCCGCCAAGCTTGGGGTCATACCATGGACCGCATCAGGTCATGTAAACCCGACGTCACGATGATCATCCGATGGCTGCTTTGACTTGCGCAGCACATCTCACACGTGCGCCTGTTTCATGTGATCCTAGTTAGCTTACTGGTTCTTGTGCTGTGCATCATATCTTACGACAGGCCAACTTATGAGGCACCCACTCGCTCTTTCGTGCCCGGTTTTGACTGAGAGCTGATCATGTTCATTTGTGCTTCTAGAGTCAAGTTCCCAACGGAAGACAGAAAGCTTGTGCAGGAAAGAATTCACCTCGGCGAAGGTGCAGCAGTGCAGCATGCTCTTTCGATGGGCCATCATTGTGCCTGTACTGACAGCTTCCTATTTGCTTTAGGGATGGTTGGAGCACATCAAGGTGAGTAGCCCGGTCTGAAGGTAACGTAGACACAGCTCGGTCACTTCTCATGCTTGGTGCTTCGCGATCTATCGGCATCAGCACTACGTCTTCGAGCCCGCAAAGATACATGCTCTCGTCCGTGACTGACTCACTTGCGGCAACTCGCTCTGTCGACTCGACCGAAGCCATCTTTGATGACATGATGCCTCAGATCGGATGCTGGGCTCTCGGGTTGGCTCAAGTTAAGCAGACGCGACTTTGTCTGTGCAATCAGCAGAGCATCTTGAACACATGAATATCTTTCTTCATGGCTTGCTTCCCGGGTTGGATCCCTCCAATATTACCAATTGGATTCGCGGTCACACTCTCTTCTCCACTCTTGACCTTCCTTCCTTCTTGAAAGCGGTCCGCATCACAGCCCGCGAAATGTTCGGAAACCTGTTGATTGGCGAGTAGGTGGTGATGTATGCGCATAGATGTGCAGGACGTCTTTTCAGGTCACTGAGACATCGATGAACCTCGTCCGTTGTCCAGGAAAATTCTGAGCATGCCATCTTCGCCCGAATATATACCTTTTTCAAAAGGATATGCTCTGAAGTCCTCTGGAAGGATCCCTGTTCAATCCGAACCACATCCATGGGTGAAAATGTCTTCTTGGATTGAATTGCTTTACCATGGCTATCGAATAATCGGTATCTGGGACGCTGGCGTGCTGCGAGGTGTTGCGAAATTGGTCACGTGAGCACGACCTTGGTGGATTCTTCTTACCGCCGTGCCAGTCCTTGGCTCCCGGCTCCAGCATTTCCACCAATTATCACCAGACATGATGATCAAAGGAGCCCCCGTGCTTCGAAGTACAGTCGGGCTGCTGCCTCCGTCGCTGCCTGCGCGGAGGTGTCTCAGCAGCAGCAGCTCCAAATATGCAACATCACCCGCTTCATCGTCGACCTCCAAACCAGCGGTAGAAGCAGCTGCTCCAGAGCCCGCCGCTGCTTCGAAGCCAAACTCATCGACAGAGCCAGGCAGCTCGTCAACGCCTACCCGCGCCAGCCAGAGGAATCCCTTCTACCCATACAAAAATCCTAACACCGGACGTTGGATCCCAGCTCTACCTCTACGCCGGCAAGCCCAGCTAGCCAAAGCAGCCCAACGAGCCGGCATGCTCGACCAATTACCTCCCGGACCCAAAGTCGACCAGCTCCGATCAAGGATTCAACGTAATGCACTGGATCAGGACCGAGAGGGACGGCTGGCAGCCTTCAAGGCCTCGAATGGAGGACAGCACATGTGGACTGCGCTCATTGACGAAGTCCGCGCCGGTGCGAAACAGGAGCAAGCCGGAGATGACAGCGCATCGGCATCGTCGGGATGGGACCACTACCCAACTCGAATGAGATTACTCAACGAGGCGGACAAGAAGGCTGCCACATCGCTTGCGCGAGAGCAGTTTGTCAAGCGGGGACCGTACTCGGGCAGGAATCCGAGGACGATGTTCAAGGGTCACAAGCCAGAGCGGGATTATGAGCGCAAGATGAAGAACAGACAGGAGCGCATGGCTGTCATGGATGAGACCGTGAAGGAATGGCGAACGGTGAGTTCGCCGACCTCTAGCTTCCATGTGCGTTTCCAACCAGAACCATTACTAATCGCTCTTCCTTCTCCTTCCGGACGAATCTTCACTCTCACAGGCAAAGGCGGAGAGCAAGAAGAAGCTGCAACCAACATTACCATTCTGAAATGACAACGTAGCATGTTCCTCTTTCGCTTGTGTCACTGTCTCTGCATTGATGGGTGACTAGTGAGGACGCAGCCTGTCAGGTGTTTCGCATGGCTTCACTGGTCTTGATTTGGAGCTTGGAGGAACCGAGCGAGCCTGAACATCGCGATGAAAATCGGCACAGTGTGGCGGTGTCTCCTGACCGAGAGCAGCTCGTCTGGAAAGACCAGGCCCGATTCTGCTGAGAAGCCGTCGAGCGTGAAAGAGTGCTGTTGTGCACGACGGCCATCCTTGTCGATCAGGACCCCAGCTTGCAGAAGGTCCCGAAGGAGACGCTGCAACATCTGGTTGGACTCGGCTGAAGATGTGGGAGATGCCTGTTCTTCTGCCGAAGTTGGCTGTTCGTGCCTTGAGACACTCGTCTCTGCGTCCTCTGCTATTTCCTGCTCGGAGGATTCGATTGGCTTCTGCAAATCCATCAGGGCTCGTATCCCAAAGACGACAGAGCCTGCCCTGGTAGGTAGATCGTCCGCTTCGCCGCGATCGTCCACAGCCTGCCGCCAGACTGGAGCATTCTCGCGGAAGTCCAAGTACGCAAAGGATTGGCGTGTGACGTCTTCGGCGGGCTCCAGCGTCGACGGGCTGCGTTTGCCAGCTGGTGGTTCGCTGGCCTTACGATCGATCAAAAGCTCGGCCTCTTGAAGCACCCGTAGGCGGAGCTGATGCTCGATCATCTCGATCAGTCTCCGGGGAGGCTCGGCAGATTGGGCGAAGCGCTTGTATGATTCTGTGTGTGTGTGCGAGAATGGCTCAGTTTGCCCGGTTGATGTTGAGCAATGCCGAAGGGAGAAGAGGATCACTCACTTCGTTCAACAAAGGTTTCCACCATGAACCGTGCAGCCGTGACCCATGTGCCGACCCCGGGCTTGGATAAAGCGAATTTGGGATGAAGGATCCGATCCGGTAGAACGTACGCCTTTGTGCCGGTCTGACCGGGTCGTGCAATAGCGGCTTGTTTGAAGCAGATCATCAGCTCTGTGGAAGGGACCCCGCTGTCAACCAAATGCTGGAAATCATCAGCATGACACGGAAGTCTGGACTCACCAGCCGGAAGTACTTTTTGAGACAGGGCACATCTTCGCAGTGGGGACGCGAACATTTGCACTGTATGCGCGAACGAGCAGGACGCACGAGATCCAGTGGGAACAAAATAATTCAGCTTCCACTTCGATTGACACAGAAACACTTCTGTGACGCACTCCACGGATTCGACTCCCATCTCTCTTCCAAAGCTCGGATCTGCTTGAAACCTCTAGATTCTGGATCGACCAAAGGTTTCCGCTGTGGCCTAGCGTCCTCTTCTGGGGTGGAGGTCCGATGCGTTTGCTCTGTTTTTCGGCTCTGCTTCTTCACGGCTTGAGACGATCGCGTCGAGGCGGCTCGGGATGAACATGGGCCTAGAATCAGCCTTGGCTGGCAGCTGTGGGAGCTCCACAGCAGGGCAAACCCTTGAGATGCCTGTGGTCTCATGCTCAACTCTCATGCTCTTTTGTGTGTATCGTTGGGACTTTTGACCTGATTGTTCGGATTCAGAGAGTGGTACGACAGCTGAATTTCCCACGCTCGCCCTGATGATCTCTCCCAGTGACCCACAATGGGAAGATCTCACCAAGCTCTGCCGCGGGTCGCTCGCCTTAAAGAATGCCCCGCACGGGTCAAGTGAGCGAATCAGACGTGCAGTGCTGTGAGTCAGACAATGGCAGCGACATGGTACAAAAAGGTATACAAGGTGGCATTAAATGCAGGCGTCTGTTCGCGACACAGATTCGCACAGGTAGAACAAGCCCAACAAAGTCTCAGTTGTTGACCGACCATTTTGTGAAGCACTTGACACATGCTGAAGAAACAAGAAAGAGAATGGAATGCGAGTTCGTCAGTAATCCGATCCCTGTCTGTTCTTCGATCCGATATCAACTTACTGTAGCTGAGGAAAATCGAACGAGCGAAACAAAGAGACAAGGCGGAAACACTCTTGAGTCAGAACAATCGATGCGGTTCAGCACGCTATTTGCCACCACTCACAAGACGGTGCTGCCTTCGTCCGCGGAACGCATCTGCAGCGTGTAGAAGGAGGCAACCTCGGAGTCGCATTTCGGATTGATGCACTTTTCCTGCATGGTAGCTTCTTGCGCTGCGCCTGCGCCGACACCGTCGGTGTCGAGCGATTCGGCTTGAGCGAGACTGCTGACCAGCTGTCTATTTTGCCGCAGAACCGAGGGAAAGGCATCTGGATGAGATGTGGTCTTGATCGCCATGTTGTCGTATACTGATCCGGCCGCGGATGTCAACGTTTTGTCGGAGAATGCATGCCATGTTTTGAGCGCGATGAGCACTCTCACTGTTTCATATCAGCAGGGCGGTGACTCACCAGATGCCTGCTGGGTCGACTTGCATGCCCCGCACTTGATTATATCCTCAGCGATGGGCACATCCAGCAGGGACCCGCATCTTGAGCAGAACAGCAGGGAGCCGACTTTGTCTGGTGTCTGGTTTGCTGTGTGACGCGGCGGGGCCAACACGGAGAGCTGGAGTCAGCGGGATTACTAGCGTTTCGTCCTTTGTATGGCACACTCACTGCTTGACCGTCTACTCATGGCGCCTCTCGGTGTATCCCAACAGCAAGGTCCACCCCTGCTCCTCCTCCTCACAAAGCTCTTCCCAAAATTTTCGACTCGACATTGCAAGTGAGAAAAAGATAAGATTAGATAACACATCTAGATAGCCGGTTCACCGCTCATCCAAACCTTTTGGTCGACGCCTCTGCCTCTTCTCTGTTTTCAAATTGCAATGGACAAGGCTGGCAAGGAAAGGTTTTGTGGCCCCCCCCCCTGACGACACCTTGCGGAATGATCTAGGATCGAAGCCATGCTGGAGCCTGCGGTGCTAGCTCGGGCAATCTTGGGAGCAGGGGATGTTCGATCGTCTTAGCCCCGAGGTTGGCTCAGCAGGCCAATGTAGACCAACCCCTGGCCTTGTGACCGCGCTGCCAAGGTGTGGGCAAGCTTCCTTGGCACATACTAGGGAAGCCAAGGTGATGAATGGTGTGCAAAGCATGTTGTTCCGTTGCAAAGCACGCGCTCCATCGCGGACATTGACGTCTCTAATGACTGCGCGTCGCGCATTCGCGTCGAGGCGCGTGGGCCCCGTGCGTAAAGCCTAATTGACGAAGCGCAGCAAGGTCCATCCTCACGCTGTATGTATTCTGTGCGTGTGAAGTCAAGGGGTTTGCATGTTTGTTGATCTTGTCCTTCTGCAAGGATCTCAACAAAGCAGGCCTGATTCTAGAGCTCAGTGTCGCAGCAAGACGGGGCCTCTCTCGGCTACGCCTGGTTAATGCCTTACATATCCCAAATCGCCCCTTTCGGCGGATGAGCACCTTGTGCCTACAGAGTGCTGTACATGAGACGGGAGCGTGGGGTCATGGAGATTCCGGCGGTTCCAATGCGGCGTTTTCGGCGTCTTTGATGTCTTGGTGATCTTGTTGACACCTCACTCAATTTTGGCCCCCTCTCCACCGAGACACACGGCTCAGCATCGCGGACACATGTGGTTTCGATCGCAGGAATCGCAGCAACCTTTGTCCTTGCTTAGCCCTGAGAGTTGAGACAGATGAAAGTGATCGACGATCCACCACAGCCGAAGTCAATTTGGATGCTGCATTCCTGCATCTGTCCGCACAAAGCGGATCATCTTTCTTGGAGCCATGCTGTGCAGAACACTCTTCTTCACACCATATGGGATTCTACGTTCTGTATGTACCTGCAGTCCATCTATCTCGCACTCAGCGGCAGACGACGGTATGGGTGCTCGGAGCATGGCGCGGATATATAGCAACGTAATGACGGAAGCCTTGGCCTCAGGCACTTTGAAGGATTTGTTCGCCGGGAGTGGAGTGCAGATGTTGATTTGCTTCTGCTGACATACGCCTGCATGTAATTGATTCATTTCAGACAAATGGGCGAGCCTCCTGCTCCCCGCATGGAGGCTGCCTGCCGATTTGTGCTCTTAAGCTGGAGGGCGATGCAACGCAGTACGGCATCTAAATTTTGGAGGCAGCGCAGGCAGATGTGGTGTTGGGTGGCTGACTGTCAAAAAGGCACGCTTCTTTTCGCTGGCCAAAGAAAAAACGAACAAATAAATACAGTTGCAAGAGACGTTCACGTGTTCATCTATCGCGTGTTTTTTTTTGTGGATGCCCTTTGTTCGACTGCAGGCGTGCAGATTGGACAGGCAATATCAATGCAGGTCCAGCAGGGGAAGACCTCACTCTGGCTGTTTGGATGCAAGGCGGTCTGGCTTGGCGAAGCCCCTGTCCATCCATCCAACCACGAAACGAGGAAATGGGTTCGCGTGGGGGGGAGAGAACGGGAGAGGGAGAAAGGCAAGTTGATGGATAGGGACGTGATCGATCCAAAAGAAAGAATGACAAAGCTCAAGCTTTCATCGCTTCCTTCCGCACGATGGCGGTCGCAGGTTTTGCGTGGCTCGCTTTCGTGCGGACAAAAGAGAGAGCACGGGAGGTGCAGGTCACAAGGAAGGACAAACGGACGGCTGAGTCCGTCGCTGTTTTCGGGCGTTTGACGCGAAGGACAAGACACGGCACAACGCCCAAGCCGTGTTCCGCGCTAGACTAGACTTGATTTCATTCGTTTCATCAATCCAATTAGCCGCTCCGTGATGAAATATGTAGTTGTTCATCGTTTCGAAAACGCCAAGGGGGAAATCACAGTAAGTGTGCCTTGACGCTGCGTGTGCTCTGCTGCTGCTGCTGCGGTTGCGGCAACCTTTGGCCACTCACGGCGACGAACTTGTGCCGGCCCTGGATCAGCCTCAGCAGCAAGCAAGCACAAACACACCACTTTCCATCCAGCAGGGTGGGAGCGAGGCGTAACACTGGTCTCCTGCCTGCGCCGTGTCTCGGACGTCGGAGAGATGTTTGTCTCTGCACATTGCCCGCCTTTCTCCCCCACGCCGCCCAACCCCCCCTCCTCTCCTCCCCGGTCTTTGATGTTACATACAGTACATTACCCGCTTCAACACACACAGCACAGCACAGCACAGCACAGCACAGCGACACATCTTGTCAACCACAAGCCATAGTGGTCCCGTGCCAGACTTGGGCCCATGCTGTTTGTTTAGTGTTGCTTCCACGCGGCTGCACAGCAATCGTCAGAAAGACTG
>LAXH01000182.1:0-32618 GCA_001006505.1 Tilletia horrida | reverse complement strand
TGGCGAGAGCACGGCAGTGGATGAAGTCGGAATGCTGCTGCGATGTACCGGTTTGCCGAGAGCTCTTGCGTCCCAAACCGCGACCTCACGTTGCCTTCCCAAGTCGAACCCGCTGGTCAAAATGTGCGACTGCGTGAATGCGAGCCGGGTAGGTCTCAACTTTGCGCCATGGATCCCGTCTGCGGAGGCCACAGGTTGGGAAGTGGATGTCCTTGGATCCCAAAGGCTTAAGCGCTGATCCGAGGAAGTGAAGGCCAGCAGGTCGCCCTCGACGTTCCAACCCGCCGAGTGTAACTGGATCTTATCGGCTAGCTGGATCTTCATAGCATCGTGAAGTTCGTTTCCTCGGAGCTGCGTCACAGTCACGCCAGTCGTTCGACCAACAAGGAGGAGGTCGCTTGCATGAGGATGAAAACCGACTGCTTGGACGGCTCCGCCTTCCGCACTGCCCTCCGCAACGGTGCTGTCTGCAATATCGCCGGAGAACACCTTGACGACACCTCGCTGAGTTCCGACAGCGAGCAAGTCTGCTGAAGACTGAGCTTGGAACGGGCTCAAGGCGAGTGCCGTGATCGTTCCCGCTCCACCCGACGCGCCGAGCTTGGTTGAGGCTCCGTCTCCAGCAGCTGGTGTGCCATCGGCGAGAGCTACACGGACCACGGTTGTCCCTGCTGAATCCAGACCATACAACGAATGGTTAGAAGCCTGAAGCAACGCAGATTCTCCAATGACAGACTGTTTGTGAAGCTCATCGTTCACGGCTGTAGCTAGGAAGTTACGCCATGGCGACGTAGCAAAGCGAGAGCCAGGCGGCATCTTGCTGTGTAGCGTTGCGTATCTGTTGTTCCTCAGTCTCGAGGTCGGTCCTCGTCGTCACAGTCAAGAATTTCGTTTCGAATCTTCTTCCGATTCCAGACCAGAACCATCACATTCATCATCAACAGCAACACCTCTCTCCACCAACTTCGTCATCATGCCGATGCCAATGGTTGGTGAGTGTAGCAGCTAGCTCGTCAAGACAGGCTCACAGCTGGCTGAATGAATGGTGTGCTGCTTCCTCAGCTCCCGTATACCTGCCCGGCCAAGAGCCTTTGCCAGAGGGCTTCACCGAGGCAGACCGGGCACAAATGCAACAGATGGCGCAGTACAGCAAGTACATGAACCAAGCCATGGAATCATGTCCCTTCAAGTGCGGCATGGCGGGCGTGATGGGCTTCGGAATGGGTGCCTTCTTCTCCTTGCTCGGCTCCTCCTTTGCCATGGACGACCCACTCAGAAGATCAAATTTGCAGGCGGCGATGATCAAGAACGGTGTTACTCAACCACAGGCAGAGCTCACCACAGCTCAGCAGACAAAGGAGTTCTTCAAGGAGACGGGCAGAGGGATGTACAGGACCGGAAGAGGATTCGGTAAGGTCGGGCTCCTATATTCTGGTATCGAATGCTGCATCGAAGGAGTGAGTTCGCTTTTGCTCAAGTTTTAGTCGCTTCCCTGCCTTTCTTCCTCACACTATTGCGATGTCTGCAGTATCGAGCGAAACATGACATGGTCAACCCAGTCGCATCAGGGTTCTTCACAGGCGCTATTCTAGCCCGCAACCAGGGACCACAAGCAGTGCTATTAGGTGGAGCAGGCTTCGCAGCATTCAGCGCCGCGATAGACTACTTGTGAGCTTTTCCATTCTTCGCCTGCGTGATGCTCCCTGAGTCTCACCAGACCTCTTTCTTTTGCGCAAACAGCTTCTTCCACCGTCAACCAGCGGACGATGATTGAGTCCGATGGTCCGAATCTCTCGCCCTAATATCCGTGTCTTCGCCTTCTTCGTTCGCAGCCTACCACCGCTACCTCGGCAACTCCACCCCAACCACTCTGCATTCAGTATCGTCACCAGGACCTTCCTCAAAAAGTAATCATGCACACATCTGCTAGAGCATCTTCGGACAAAATGGGTGATATATTATTCAGAAGGAAAGTTGGGACCGACTCAGGCCAGGAGCCAGGAAGCGAACAAGGGACCATGAAAGGGTACCGGAAGAAAGAGCAATGGGCGTTTTTGGGAAGAAGAGTATGAGAAGAGAAGGAGCGTAACGTGGAGAAGGGAGATCGGGATGGTCAAAATGGCAGCGATCTCTGCAGGAGACAAACCCAAAACTTTGGAGAAGAGGAATGCGGGAAAAGGCGGAGGCCAAGGCCCAATGATATGGAGGCGAGGCAAACCGCGAAAGTCGGGATTGGATGAACATTCCATGGCTGACTGGGGCCGGGACCGAGGAAGGCCGTCGCCTCGCCACCTCCCGAGGCCGTGGATCCGTGTCGAAAAAAACGATCATCATGTAAGAATAGAAGTAGTTCCGGAAGCTGACTTTACTGAGTCGTCAAGACTGAATGGAGACAATACGCTCTGGGTGGCATTGCTGGACCTGCGTCGTTCAGCGGGATGCAGCGGCGGCTTCGTTGTATCTGTGTGAGCAGAGAGTGGGGTCAGAATGCTGGCTTCTCACCAAACGTTCCACGAGGCAGGCAAGTGACTCACCCAACAACGTCATCCTCGTTCAGGGAGCTACCGCCGAGACTGCCTCCCATGCTAGGAGATGCCCGGTGAGTGGAGTCATCGTCCATGACAGCAGCAAACAGGTTACGCATTCCCGAAGGTCCGGCGGTCAGATTGTTTCCTCCAGCGGTCCTTGCCGCCGCATAGGCTCGCATGGCGTCGTCGGGACTCGAGGTGTTGGCAGGTGGGGCCATGCCAGTCTGCACTTGAGAGCCGCCCAGCTGAGGAAGGGAGGGCAGTTGAGGTGGTGGTGAGGCACGGCCAGTGTAAGCCAGGTGAGCTCCAGTCGAGACCGAGTACGCGTCCGAATCGTTTTCACCAGCCAGGGCCAATCGACCAAGACCACCGCCGCCGTTTGCGCCTCCAGCAAAGTATCCATGCGACAGCGTCGAGTCCATGGTTTGCCTGTTCATCATTCCACCACCCACAGGCTTGGAGCCGCCAGCGACGCTAGAGAGACTGCTGTCGAACGAAGGGCGGATCAAATCCAGATCTGCCTGTCCGAGCGTGCGTGGTCCTTCGTGTTGGGTAGGGCTCATCAGGAAATCATCTTTGTCCAGTGCATTCCCAGCCAGGGGACTGCTTTTGAGATTCGTGGAGATCTTCGGCACCTCGGGGATGCCTTCTGAGTCCGCATACGAATCGCGCACCGCACTGCTACCACCCAGACTCCTACGCCAGTTGTTCTGACCGACCCGAGGCAGAGACGCGCTGGCACGATGTCGGTTGACACCAGAAGCGTGTCCCTCCGTGGATTCGGGCGCGAATGAGATGCGCGAGCGACGGTCTGCCGCGGTCGAGGCTGCGAACGAAATGCGGTTGTTGTCGCGGTGGCCCAGACTGCTCTGAGCCCCGAGACCAGCCAGACCGCCATACGCGTCACGTACGCCAGGGTCGATATCGTCATCCACCATTTCGTCCATCTCGCGCTCTTCGGGCTGGCCCTGGCTCGGTCTGGACCTATGTCCGAGTTGAGAACCACCCAAGCCAGGGTAGCCATTCTGTTGGAGTGAGGGTCTGGGGAAGTAGCTGGCTGGTCGGCTGCCAGGCACAGCTCCGCCTGAACCATCTCCTCCGCGATCCCAGTCCACAGAAATGCGGGACATGCGCTGGTCCATCTTGTTCGCCCAGTCTGCCGTCTTGTTGAATCGGTTGATGTGGTGCTTGCGAATGTAGACTCCCAGTCCACAGAGGACGACGACCAAGGGGCAGATGATCGCGGCTGCCTTACCACCGGGCGTCAAGCCACCACCAGCGTAGAAGTAGTTGATCACTCTGTCGATTTTGGAGTCGGATGGGTCCGCATACTTGGGCACAGGCTGTCCAGGTCCAGGGACCGCGTACGTGGCGGTGAATGGAAGACCGACGGGATTGGGACTGTCCCAGACTTGATTGCCACTCTTGACAATGTTGATACTGAGCGAGGTCTGTGCTGTACCGCCCCACCAGTACGGGTGTAGCTGGATCTGATAAGATCCACGCCCGGCGGGAATGTTCCGGTAGCCAGCCAAAGGTGTCGTGGCTCCCGGGTTTATGACGTAGATGTCGATGTTACTCTGGTCGGTCAAGCAGTCCTTGTTCCATTCGATGGTGAGCAGTTGAGCCGAATCAACCACTGCGCCGGCCGCAGGAGCGACGTAGAGGGCACCAGCGCGACACGCTGAAGCATTGACTTGGTCTCGCTTGACGAGATCGTCACCGACGTACTGGGCAGCGCGCTTGATGACCGATTCGGCGCTGGATCGTTGCAGGAAACCTTCGGACTCGTGATGCTGCGGAGAGGTGCGCACGACCTTGTGCATCCTGTTGTGGGAGTTTGTGTTCATGGTGGTGGGTGTGATTGAGTGCAAGAAAGGGGATCGTCGAATGGCCGGTCTTGATAGGTGGAATACAGGTGTTCAAGGATGCTGGAGGATTGCAATGAAGGTCTGAGCAGGGAAAAGGAAGGTCAGTCTGAAGGCGCAGGCAAAGTGTTGGTCGACGGGCCTGCCGAAGAATGATGAAGTTGGGGTTCGTAGGAGTAGCTCGAGGCTTATCGACGTCCTTCGCTGGTTGAGGTGCGTGATGGAGAGAGGCGCAGAAGAGAGGGAGAGAGAGGGGGACGCAGAGATGTGAGCGGAAGGGCCGACTTGGTTAGCTCCAGCACGCGGATCACAAGGAAGGAGAGGCAGAGGGAGAAGGGGTATGAGATGCGATGGGAAGGAGATGGAAGAACAATATGCCAAGGTGAGGACGACAGGGGAACAGCAACCTGCTGCCTCGTCCTCCCAGAAGACCTCACAATTTCATCGTGCCACGGCACTTACGGCAGAGTCTTAATCCGCAGATGAGACTCCACACAATCACAAGTTTCGCAGCTGCAGCATTCGACGAAACTCCCAGTTCAGATGCCAGACTACGGATTACACGATGTTGGTGGTCACAGCACCCTCAGTGCTTCACACCGCCAGCTCTCGCTCGCCACCTCCATCCGCGCTCGTCCGCCGCCTCGACGAGCGAGAGCGCCATAGTTGAGCTGTCGATACGCTGTCATCCAGGCCTCCGGACCCGCAGATACCAGTTTGTCCAGCTCAGCCGCCTTGGCCCGCTCTTGTTCTTGCTCTGCAACCAACAGATCCTCCGCCGCTGATCGCGCAGAAGCTTCAAACTTCTCCAGGGCATCATGCAGAGCTCTGCCAGCATTGCGATGGGCAGTCGAGAGCACGGCCAGGTGAGGTAGCAGTTTCGAAACCTCGTCTGCAGGGCAATGAGATTCGGTTCAGTGGGAAGCAGTCTCCTGTATCCGACCTAAGATGCAATGGAACTCACTCTGCAAGTTCTTGAGCTTGTCTTTTAAGAGCTTTTGCAGCGACTCGAACAAGTAGTCCTCCTCGTATATGCTGCCTTTCTTGCCACTGTTCTTCTTTCGCTCTTCTTTCCGCTTGTTCCTCTTTGACCTGTGACTGTGCTTATTTGTACATCGGGAATCAGTGCCCACCCAGGGTCCGCAACGCCGAGTTTCGTTTCACTCACGTGCTGCTGGTCATGTTCGATGAGGTGGTCATACTGGCCAGTGAGGGAACAGAAGTGTACCGAGTGAATTGCGTGATCTGCGTCGACGTGTCCGTCATGACATCGACATTGTCCAGAGCTGGGTCATTCTCCATGTAGAATGCAGCTATAAGACAGCAGGTGACGATGTAAGCAACTTGAAGTGAAAACAAGAAGAAACGGAGAAGAAGAACATACCAGGATTCTCCGTCTTCTTGGCGCGGAGCTCTGCAAGCCTCGAGGTCTGCTTGGTGAGCTGTTCGCCCATCTCCTCGAGCTCTTCAATTAGCTTCTCTTGGACCTCCAGGGCTTCTGGTTTGATCGTAGTCTCGACCAGATCCTGTCTTCCAGCCATTGCACACTGCAAATTACACAGTCAATGAGCTGAACTCTGCTTCCTTCCGGTACGACACCAATGACGCTCACGATTCTTTTGGCTTCTGAGAAGTCGTGCGCCTTGCACAGTAGAGTGGTCGCTTGCTCGACATCCCGCTCGTAATCGAGGTAAATTCGCGCAGCTTCGGAAAACTTCCCTTTGCTCTCGTAGTCATCTGTATTTGTCCACAAGGGAAAGTTCAGCTTGCCAGTCCATCAATGTGGTAATGTTCTGTAACAAACCGACTGACCTGCAGCTTCTCGCGCCAGAGACTTGACTTCTGACGTTGGGAGGCGCTCCTCGAATGCCAACGCCAGAGCATCGTCCCACTTGCCTGCACGGCGGTGACAGTCCAGCGCTTGTCTCCTGTCTCCACTGACAAGGTAAGCTGGAAAGGAATGACACTGTCGTATCTTAGTAGCCGTTGATTAATTTTGAAGCATCTCGCATACGAACCTAGTGCTGCCTCCGCAGGTTTATGCCGCTCTTCCAGATGTTCTGCGTATATTCGCTGCACCTCGGCCAGCTTCGCTGGTTGTTGAGCAAGCGCCTCCACAGCTTCGGAATGTAGCTTGTGCTTTCTGACGTAGTCCATCGCCTCCTCGTGATGCTCCGGGCCTGTGGCGCAGGTTCTCGATGTCAAATCAAAACTGTACGCCTATCTACCGAATATGGAGCGACTCACCAGCTGCGAGGAGCCATTTGAGCGCTTTTGGCCTCCGACCAAGATGCTCATCAATCTTGAAGCGCTGGTACTCGACCGGTTCGACCGCTCTCAGTTCGCGCAGGAACGGCAGGTATTCGCGCGGGTCCTTCCGTTGCGCGTGCTGTGCCACCATCAGCACTAGTGCAAAGTCATACGTGCCCAGAGCCACATCGAACAGCTTGTCAGCGTCGGCGAGGAAGATGATGTATCGAACCGCTGCGTCTGCAAGATTGGCATCTTCCTGTCGGAGCTTTCCCAGGAGTTCGAGGGCGGACTCGTACGCTGGCGGTTTCATCGCTGCGAACGTAGTCAAGATCGTGTTGATGTATGTGTGTTGATCAAGGGATTGGAGTAACTCTCGTAATCTCGTCGCAATACTGTTAACTTTGCCCTCCTTCGCAGTCACTCTGAAGACGCAAGGAGACTCAGATTCTTTGCTCGCAGTTGCTACCAGCCGATGTCACTCACCTTGGTCTCTTGTCCGCTGCATTGATCGGCCTATACAAGGCCTCCGTAACATCATCGTCTCTGCGTGTTCCACAGCAGGTAACTGAGCTTCGGGAACATTCTACCCTCTCCAAAGCACAGAACAAAGAAAACTTACCTGAGAGAGGTGGTGAACAGGTTCAAGTAATCCACATCTTTGATCTGCTCAACAAAGAGCGGTAGATGATCAAGGAAGCTTTGTGGATCGTGGTCATGCAGGATGTTCATGTCCAGACGATGCGTGCGGCAGATTCGGAATGCCATACCATACCGCCGTCTGGAAGTCAGTCTCGTCAGTGAACAGACAGGACATGGCACTCTTTGAGAAGCTCCTTGCCGACACACTCACCGGTCAAGGGCAGCACGTACGACCTCCAGTACCATCGGTCGTGGACAGATGGTCTCCAAGTTTCCACGCGGCATTTGAAGCACCAGGCTCATCGAACTTGGCACAGCTGCCACAATCCGACTGCCACGCTCCACAGTGCGACCCAGAGCCAGCGTCTCCGCGGCTACTTCGGTTCCGTTATTATTAACATAGCCAACGGATTCGTCGAGCGTCCCGTCGGATTGGTTTGTGAAAAGGGAGGGCAGAGTGAGGAAGCGGGCCTGGTGAGCCGTGTTCGTACAGATGAGGAAAGAAGACGCAATGGCGAAGGATGTGGCATCTCGGGCCAGAAGTCTGGTAGCAGTCCCGTCCACGACGTGGAGCTGGCCGGAGAGGGATAGACCCACCACACACAGAGGCTCGCTACTCAAGATGCTCATGTACGGGCAAAAGACAGGAAGTTGTACGTCGAGAGCGACAAGTTTGCCTTCTTCCTCATCGACTGTGGGTGAGCGGAGTTGTGCATGAGAAGACCAATCGTGACATGGACTTGGGCGGAATCTCTGAACGTACCAATGTGAAGGCTGCCATCGGCCGCATGCAACGCGAACTTGGCAGTCTGATTCGGGGAAGTTTCCAACGCTCGTAATCTGAATCGCGCCTGACTGTTCGCGGAGTCCACCGAGACGTCCCGTCTCTGAGACTGCGAGAGGCCACTCGCCCGCTTCCCGTCCAGTTCAAATTCCGCATTGCACACGGTCAGAACAGCACTTGTGCTGGAGGGCTTGAGCACCGCAAGAGTGAGCGCGACTGTCGTACGGCCAAATGGTCTCGCACTCGCCGCGATCTGGATGGCGGATCGATCTAAGGGGGATCCCAGCTCGATTGTACCGATTGGGACCGGCTTTGGGAAGGCACGGGATCCTTGTGGTGCGGCACGAGGCATCTGGCCCCAAGGGAGCGCATACAAGCCCACGACGGAGCGTGGGAGAAGGACCGCCAGTATGCTGACACTTCCGCAGGATTCGGATACGAAATCAGTCCAGGTCACGTGGACGGGCACGACGTCGTTACGTCCTCCTAGCACATCCAGTGCAGTCGAAGATGACAGAGTCAATGTATGTGAGCACATGGGCGGAGGCACGTTTTGCAGTCGAAGACTGGTGAGAAGTAGTGCCGCGCCGTCTGTGACACTGACACAGGCCGCATCATGAGGTGGGGTCGTGGAGGAGGAAGTAATGGTGTCCAGGAAAAAGGTGCGATGCTCGAGCAGACTCTTGCCTTGTGCTGTCCAGGAGATGAACAGCTCATGAGGGGCTTCCATGTGCCACTTGAAAGCGGAGATGCGCGCGTGGGCTGAATCTAGTCCTGTCGAGGTAGCATCGATCTCTTGCTTGAGGTACCAGTGGTAGTTGCCCATGGTCCAGATCTGGATCACGTCAAGGTCGTTCCTAGAGAGAAATACGGCGAGGGCAGAACCGTCCGAGTTCCAGGCGATCTCTTTAATCGTGTGATCCCTCGTCCAGCTCAGCTTTGTGCTCGTTTCTTCACCGACGGGCTGAGTCTCGCCCTCTTCTCGTAAAGAGAATTCTCCGTGCCTCAATCCGTTTCGCTCAAAGAATATAATGTCGTGTCGCCCTTGCCTCCCTTTCCCCAATCGTAGGAGGTCCACGTCCTCTCCAAACGCACTGGATACACCGCTCTCTGCTTCCTCCAGAGAACCGAAACGCTGGCTACTCGCGATGATGTTGCCCACCGGTTTCACAGAGAGCACGTGCGTCAGGCCGCGTACAGTCGATTCGGACGTAGCTGAGAGGTTTCCGTCCCGACTGAAAATCCTAAGCACGCGATGATACCTCAGACCGCTGGCCTCCGCCAGGTCGCTGTTCGACCTTCGGAAAGGTTCCAGCGCCGAGATGATGAAGAAGGAGCCGTCTCCGCGCCAGCTGGCCCGGAAGAGGCGGTCATCGTCTAGCGTTGCTGGGCCGCGAGGGTCAGTCTTAGTGTCGGCTTTTGCGGCTGCCTCCGCCTCCGCTGCTGCCGCTGCGGCTGCCGCTTTACCAGCCGAGCCGTGGAATTGAGTCGCCCGAGAACCCCAGCCAACATCGACGGGTTGATCTAGAAATACCATGCGCAACAGAAGCGATGAATGGTATGTTCATTCGGTTAAAAGCTATCCTCGTACAGTTCTCTCACTCACCTTCACCAAAGTCAGTTGTGAAGAGCGGCTTTTCCGACAGCACATCGAAGGCCTTGGTCATGAGTATCACCTTGGGAGACTTTGCTCCGAGGCCATCTTCCCCACTTGCCGTAGCTTCCGTCACGATCGTGACGAGCTCGTCATCGGGGCTCCAGGCTGCTGTGACGATGCCCTGTTCAACAGTGCCCACCACTTCCGGCTGAAGCTCTGCGCCGCCATCGAGAAGCGCTGATTGCAGCTCCTGTACCGACTCCAAGAGCGGGATGAAGACGATGTCTCCGCTTGCGCAGATTGCTACGAGTGCGGGCGCGTATGACGATAGCTCACCACCGTCAGCAAGGTACTGGAGTGAGACTACTTGGCGTTGCGATGGTAATCTCTGACGCTTGTTTGCAGCGTTCGGATAGAGGTCGGGCCGCTGTTGTGAGGCTCGAGGAGTCTCGAAGGATGTGATTTTGTGAATTTGGGCGCCTGGTGAGGTTCGGGCGCTGCTTCCTCTGCCAAATTGGACGTGAACATCGATGAGAGCGAGACCGTCTGAGGAGGAGGATGGATTTACGGATGCGGTGAAGACGGTGTCGTGCTCTGGATCGATGGCCAGCTGCTCCACCACATCTGGATCACCCGGCGACGGCGTGCTGAGCCTCTGGGATAGCGTGAACAGACTCCTCATCTTGCCTGCCGCTTTGTCAAGCTGTGTCCTTCTTGATGAAGCGGCTCAACCTGGAAGAAGCTGCCGAATGAATGACTGAATGGCCATCCGAAATTTGTGAGCGATGGTCTGGAGTTACGTAAGCGTTGCGCAACGAATCTGCGCAGATGATGATGCTGCCCGATGCGAGGGTCATCCATCTTCCCTGCTCCATGCTTCCATCTGCGAGCTCAGCATGAAGTGAGTAGAAGGCATTGCCATGCTGCTGATATATGGTCAGCTGACCGCCCACTTATTTGTCATTCTGATTCAGCAGCGTCCGGGCGATCAACAAGATCAATGAGGTTGAGCTCGAGAACGCCCTTCGCTCAGGCACAACTGGAGCATCATGGCATGACGAATACAAAGGTGAGCTTCCTTTTTTCCAGAGACATCAAGCAGGGGTAGAATCTGACCTCTCTGTGATACTCCAGACTCCGCGTACATTTTCGTGGGCGGACTGCCTGTCGAGCTGACTGAAGGAGATGTGATCACCATCTTCTCTCAGTTCGGCGAAATCATGGACATAAACCTGCCACGCGAGAAGGATTCCGGCAAGCGGCGCGGCTTTGGCTTCTTGATGTACGAAGACCAGAGGAGCACAATTCTTGCGGTTGATAACTTGAACGGAGCGGAGATCCTGGGCAGAACCTTGCGCGTGGATCATGTCAAGCAATACAAGCAGAAGCGCGAAAGAGGTGACGATGGGGAATGGAAGGATGCGGAGGAGCAAAGCTTGAATGCAGCGCCTGCATTAGCGATCAAAGCTGGCGAAACTGGAGCCGGTACTGCGAGCGAGAGCGACGACACAAACGAAGCGGATCCCGACCTGGAGGATCCTATGGCAGCCTTCTTTGCTCAGAGACGCAAAGAAGAAAAGGGCAAAGGTGAATCCTCGTCGGCACATGATCGAGAAGCGGAGAAGGAGGCCAAGCGGCAGCGCAAGGAGGAGCGTGCGCGAAAGCGAGCTAGGAAAGAGGAACGCAGACGGGAGAAGGAAGAGCGGCCAAGCGAGTCAAGACATAGCTCGAGGCGGGAAGAGTCGCCCCCTCGTGGAGCGGAACGCTATCGGTCTGGAGAGGACGGGAGGAGGAGGGATCACGACTCGGATCGGAGGCGGCACCACCATGAGGAACAGGAGTCATCGAGGCGAAGATATGAGGACGACCGCCGACATCAAGATAGAGACCTGGACCGCCACAGATACGGCGCTACTTCCGATCGGGCTCACCGGGCCGGCAGCTCGTCCCGCCGGCCTGGAGAGGACGAAGGTCGGCATGGGTCACATCATGCGCGCGAACGAGACAGAGGCTCAGACAGACTTGGCGCTCGTGACCGGTATTGAAAAGTCAAAATGTGTACTCTTTAACCAGATTGTGTGTAAATGAGCATAGCTGCCTAGTGATACAGAAAAGAAGACAGTGAGGCGGGTAACAAACAGGCCAGGAGAAAACGAACACGCTGCTGGCCCGGAACATTTGCTTTCTTGCGGGCACGGCACCCAGGAGCGGAGGAGTCGAGGAGCGATCCTGAGAGAGATCGGGCATATGTTGCGGTTCATCGCTCATCACTTCTTCCGACCAGCCTCCTTGCCCTTGCGCAGGCGTTCCTGGCGTGCGAGCTCGAGCTGCTTCTTCTTCGCGACGGTATTGAAGTAGCTGGTTGCAATGGAGGGAGGTTGAGGTAAGACGACGAGGTCAGCAATGGTTCATGTGGGCCCAAGCCCTATATGCGCCTCACCTTCCGAGCACAAATTTGAGCGCAACAAAGAAAGGTTCTGTGTTTGCGCAGGCAGACGTCATGATCAGTGTCTGCTTCTCTGCTTTGATGAGCGACGCAACACTCACCCCAGAGCTCAGGTTGGAGATAATTTTGGGCATAGGCGATAGCGAGGGGAGATGTGATCCAAGAAATCACCATGACCTTCTTGAAGGAGGCCTTGACCGTCTTGATGATCTGGTCTGTCGATCTGGCTCCGTTGATGAAAGCCATGCTCGCAATGTACTGTCGCAAATAAAGTCTCCGAGTCAGTCCTGCAGCGCGTCCCGAGGTAACATGTTTGCACACTTACGACGGCGTTGCTGATGGGCGCAGTGATCAGGTTGGCGGCGAGGATCTGGAGAATCTTGTCCCGCGCAGTGGTCCGTCCAGCAAATGCGCGCTGGAGCAAGCCGGTCAAGAAGTGTCCGAGAGGAGCAGAGATGAAGAATCCGTAGGCGCCTGAGGGAGAGAGAATAAGTAACCCGCATTCAGAGCTCATGCGCGAGGTAGAATGCTTCCGGCATTTGCTCTCTGAACTCACCCATCATGAGGACCCGCTCATCGATACCGACAGCTGCGAGCTTCTTGAGGACCTCGCCAGCCGGACCCGAGAGCTGGAAGGAGCTCTTTGCGGGGGGCACACCGGCCAGACGGGATGCGATGAGCTCGCCCGTGGCACTGGCGACGGCATTGGTCTGCTGCTTGGTGAGGAGAGGGTGCGCCTGAAGCTTGATCAGGTATGCACGGAGGAGCGCATTGTTCACCTTGGGTTGGTATTCGATTGTCGACATTATTGCTCTGCAATGGAGGAGGATGCAGAAGCTGGGCAGCAAAGGAAGAGGAGGGAGACCAAGCCGAGCAGACGCAAAAGGATGAAGGAGGAACTCAGCTTGAGCTGTTATCACAAAGGTTTGCGTGTCGTGAACTCACCTCTTCTGGTACGAGAGAGAGGCAGCTTGCGAAGGTACGAGGTTGGCAGTGACGTCCTTGATCTTGCGAGAACGAGCAACCCCACATGGTTTGTGCTGTTGTGGAGAAGCGGCGAGAGGCCAAGGCTCACGTGACTAGACTCCAACACTCGGCCGAGAGAGTGGGGAACGTGCGCTGTCTCATGAGATTAAGGTTTGGCCCGCACAACTCATGGATCTTCCCAAGAGAAGCACAAGCCTCAATTCGGATTGCCGCTCTCGCTGTCCACCAACCTCCTGAGATTCCACTCTTTTTTTTGCTCAGACCATTCACCTTCGTTCTACTCCCTCAGGTCTCCTTTCAGTCATCCATATTTGCTCACGATGCTCGGCTTTGGCGATCAACCACGCAGCGTCGACTGGTCGCTGTACGGCGGCGCAGAGCAAGTGGCACCATCTCAGCGCAAGTACCTTGCTCGGTCGGCAGGTGTTGGACAAGGCCCCAACAGAACGCCATCCTTTGCAGCGTCGATCTCTTCCTCTCGCTCTTCCTCATCTTCTACATATGGTGCTGACGATTCCTCGGATCTGAACACGAGGAGAAACAGCGCGGATGGAAGCACTACCCCACCTACCTCGGAGGAAGGCGGCGACGACGAGGTAGAGGTCCACGACGTCCTGCTCAAGTCTTCATCTTCAGCAACAGTCAGTGCCACTCCCACTCAGGAAGGAAAGAGCTCTCAGCTACGCTCAAGGTCCGGAGCTGCCTCATCTGACGCGCGCGAATCGTTATCAGCGACATCACCACCCGGTCTGCGTTGGTCGCCGGAGGTGCTGTCCGAACCTCAAGACACAGCCGATTTCCTATGGCTGCTGACCGAAGAGCCGCATCGGACCAGGCGCGCGGCCATCCTGAAGGATCATCCCGAGATTCGCAGTCTGATGGGCCACGAGCCCCTGACAAAGTACATTTCATTCGCAGTGGTAGCGCTCCAACTTGGCATCGCCGTTGCATTCGCACAGGCGGGCATTCACCCACTCGACTGGCGCTTCCTGCTCACAGCCTACGTGATCGGAGGAACGGCGAACCAGAACACCTTTCTTGCTATTCACGAGATCACGCACAACCTCGCCTTCAAGGGGATCAGAGCCAACAAGCTCTGGGCGATTCTGGTGAACGCGCCCATTGGAGTACCCTATGCGATGATGTTCAAGGTAGGTTCTTTTGACTGTTTTCCGGGATGAGTCCTTTTGTGCTCACGACTCTAGCTCTCTTGTGTACAGAGATACCACATCGAACACCACAAACACTTGGGCGAGGACGGCATTGATACCGATCTTCCAACGAAGTTCGAGCTCATGTGCCTCAAGAATGTCCTTGGCAAGGCGTTTTTCGCGTAAGTACATGCGTCCGGCTTGGGACATTCCGCGTCCTTCCGCTGACTTGGATCTTGCACGCTTCTGGCGGTGAACAGAACATTCCAAATCTTCTTCTATGCTTTGCGGCCGGGCTTTGTGCGGACTCAAAAGCTGACAGGATGGCACCTGCTGAATTTTGGCTTCCAGATTGCACTTGATGTGCTGCTGGTCCGGTTCTTCGGTTCGGCTGCCATGTGGTATTTGATCGAAAGCAGTTTCTTCGCGGGCAGTCTGCATCCCTGCGCGGCGCACTTCATTGCGGAACACTACCTGTTCGGCGGTATCCAACAAGAAACATGGAGCTACTACGGTCCCCTCAACATTCTGGCATACAACGTGAGTAGTTTACTGCTCAGACTGGCCGATTCGTTGATTGGCATAGGGTTGACCTTCTCTGATCACGTTCATGCAGGTTGGTTACCACAATGAGCACCACGACTTCCCTTCGATTCCATGGACTCGGCTGCCTGCGCTGAAAAAGATGGCGCCCGAGTACTACGATGTGCTGCCTTTCCACACGTCGTGGCCGCTGGTGACGCTGCAATTCATCCTGGGGTCGGACAGCGGGCTGTTCGCGCGGATCAAGCGTCAACCTGCCTCGAAAGTGCACATCCCTGCGAGCGAGCGATGAACCCGAGAATCGAGGACCTTCATATCGGCCAGTCGACGTCACACGCTCCTTTCGGAATACAGGATCAAGATGCATTGCAAGATTCATCGACTATTTCTACTCCAAGAGCGGAGGTGATATCTATGATGCACACACACCCATCACTCGCGAGGTCCTCCCAAACCTAGAGACAACCCCATCAGCACCTATTTGAGTCCTTCTCTCCTGCTTACCCGTTACCTTACTGCGACCCCCATACTGTAGATAGTCATCACTGTTCAACTATTTCCGTGTCACCGTCATCGCTATCAGTCCTGTCTGACAAGTGAGAGAGGGAGACTCGGCGTCTTTCTTGGGAGCGAGTTTGGTTGGGTTTCCACAGGGCACAGACGCGCGAAGAAAGGGCGAAAGAAGGGCCGCTTTTGGGAGATGTTTTTCCGTGTTTTTAGGGGCAAGCACACACACAGAGAGAGAGAGAGGTTGAGAAAAGGCGCTTTGACCAGCTAGCTGGCTGGCTGGTCGATACGTTGAAGCTGTTGTGACTGACAGATCGCGCGTACTCGTACCTCCCTCTTGTTGCCTTACCTTGGTCAGACAGAAAGACGCGCGGGCTCAGACTCATCATCATCAGGAGGAGAGCTGTCACCATCATTCATCCATTGTGCGCATCTGTGGTGTCCTCAGCAGTCGAATCGGAGCTGGAGTTGATCGAGGCCCAAGCAAGTTTCCAAACCAACCTTTGGGATTTTGGGTTTCTCACCTGACAAAAAACCTCGCTCCAACGCACGCACCACCCTTTTCTCATCTGACGCACACCAAGCGAGTCAGTCAGCACACCCAACCAAGGCAGCCAAAGCAGCAGCAGCAAGGGGGGCGAGGCTTTGATCACCTCCAACACCATCATATCACATCCAAACGCGCTCTCACACCCAACAACACATTTCCATAGCCTGAACAACATCAGCACAGTCTGTGAGTAAGCCGGAAACCCCTCACCCCCTCCGATCGAACAGCGCGCGGAACCCAGATCTGAGCCAGCTTTCTCCTTTTCATTTCAAGCAATCACGCCCTGCAGCTGCTGCACCAACACACTTTGAAGAAATTTCACCACATCCACGCGCCCGCCTTCTCTCTCTCCTCGCCTGACACGGCCACAAACAACGTCGATTGCTCAGAAGCATTGACCCCAGCCTGATCCCCATCCGGCTCATACGCGCGCGACTCCCAGCCTGCACATTCCTGTCTTTGTGGACTTACTGCTCCTAGTCCACAAACTGCTCTTTCCTTATCTGAAAACAGTCATCTCTCCATAGAGCCACACCTCAGATTCTCGCTCTCCGTGAGTACATATGCGGCTCTGCTTTGTCCGTCGTCTCCTTCTCCTCGGCCTGTAGGACTTACTCCTTTTTACGCCCGCCTGATTTGCAGTCACGAACTCGTGCTGCGGAAAACCCATTCTTAACCTGAACTCGCGGAATCTCCTCGAAAGATCAGCTCGACTGCTATCACCTCGCGACCAACCTCCTCGGCTACCTCAATCCTAGACAGCTTCCCCATTGCCAGCCACTAAACGCAAGTCCAAAGAGCACTCAACCACCTTTTCACCAAGGTATCATCGACACATACACATCTCGAGCATACAATTGCATATACCACAGACGCGATGGATAAAGAGACCGATCCCTCAGGCGGATGGAAGTTTGCGCAGTGCTTCGGAGACAAGGGCGAAGTCGATGACATTACCGAGGGTGAGAATTCCGATTTTTATGCCACCCGTACAATAGCGCACCCTCGCAACCGTGCAAACCTATCGGAAAATGCGTCTTTAGGTTGGGTTGTGACTGCCAGTGGCAGGCAAAATGCGGAGCATGCCTGAGCGCTGCGAGAGAAAGGCTCGCAACTAGGGGAAGGCTACTGTATGCTCCACACCCGCCTGCTTGATCCCACCACGCGCTGAATGCTTTGGGCGGGACGAATGCTGATTCAAACCTGTCTCTGGCTTCTGTCCAAACAGCCGACATCATTTCGACCGTCGAGTTTGATCACACGGGCGATTACCTAGCTACTGGTGACAAAGGCGGTCGTGTCGTGTTGTTTGAACGCAACGAATCGGTGCGTAGTCTGCCGTCCGGGTTGCATTGCAGTCAGGACATTACCTGACATCACTTTCCTTTTCTTTAACAATCGCGCCGAGCAGAAGAAGGGCTGCGAGTACAAGTTCCACACCGAATTCCAATCACACGAGCCAGAGTTCGACTACCTGAAGTCGCTAGAGATTGAGGAGAAAATCAACAAGATCAAGTGGTGTCGGCGCCAGAACGCGGCTCACTTTCTTCTGTCGACAAACGGTGAGCAGCTCAGCATGATAAAGGCATCCTTTTGCTCGCCGTGATGCTGACGCTGGAGGCGCTCCATGACAGATAAAACCATCAAGTTGTGGAAGGTGTTTGAAAAGTCGCTGAAGGTGGTCGCTGAGAACAACCTATCGAACGGATGGCAGTCGGCCAGCCCACACCTCGACCCCTCCATGATGACCATCCCAACACCCATCGTCGGCTCAGGGACGAGTCTGCGGCTGCCAAAGATGACACACCATGACAACATCATTGCGGCGGTTCCCAGGCGGAGGTATGCAAACGCGCACGCCTACCACATCAACTCCATCTCGGTGAACTCGGATGGAGAGACATACATCAGTACAGACGACTTGCGCATCAATCTCTGGAACCTGAACAACAGCGACCGAAGCTTCAGTGAGTCATGATTTGTGTCACACGAGGCGCGTGTTGAGCTCGCGCTGACCCAAACGCTCCCCGCTACATCTTCTGCAGACATTGTCGATATCAAACCAGTCAACATGGAAGAGCTGACTGAGGTCATCACTGCTGCCGAGTTCCATCCTCAACACTGCAACCACTTTGTATACTCCAGCTCGAAGGGTACTATCAAGTTGGCTGACATGCGAGAGTCAGCTCTGTGCGACCAGCACGCAAAACGTGAGTCGGGCCATTGTAGATAGGTAGCTGTTCTCTGCAGTACTGACAGATTCGCCTGATCTATGCAGTATTCGAGGAGGAAGAAGACCCATCAACGAAGTCATTCTTCAGCGAGATTATCAGCAGCATTTCCGATGTCAAGTTTAGCCGCGATGGGCGGTACATTCTCTCGCGTGATTACCTGACGCTCAAGATCTGGGATATCAACATGGACTCCAAGCCAGTGAAGACGATCAACATCCACGACCACCTCCGGTCGAAGCTCTGCGACCTGTACGAGAATGACTCGATCTTTGACAAATTTGAGGCGCTCTGGGGTCCCGACGGGCGCAAGGTGTTGACGGGCAGCTACAACAACTATTTCCACGTCTTTGACAAGGACGATTCGAGTGATGTGGTTTTGCAGGCGGACAAGAGCGCGTTCAAGGCGAAGAGGAACGCGGGCGCCAAGGGCAAGGGTAAGGTCTCGCCTGGCGTGGTGACACAGATAAACACGGACAATGTCGTGAGTGTTTTCAGTGGGCGTCGGCCTTTTGTGTCCTCTAGACTAAAAATTCTGTGTCTGTCTCTGTTGCGCCGCCATTCAGGACTTCAACAAGAAGATCTTACACGCCAGCTACCACCCACGGGAGCACACCATAGCGGTACGTATCTATTTGCTCTGAAAGATGCGCGGCTTGATGAGCTGACTTCAAGATCTTGTCCTCCTCCCACAGATTGCGGCCACCAACAATCTGTTCCTGTTCAGCAGTCCAGCACAATGAATGCAAAACAACTTAAAATTCCGACCTTGCTGGGGTCACGGCCCTCGAGAGTGAGACAGAGAGGCATCGATGTTGTCTAGAAAGGGCAGCTAGGCAATAGTCTTCGTGTTGAGAGCTTTGTGAGAGGTTTCGAAAGAGAGCGACGTCTGTGCGGGTCTAGATCCTCAATTCGGCTCCCGGGATGCGCGTACTCGTAGCAGCACAGGAAGACGAAAGGCAAACTTCGGTTTGATGCGTGTTTGGAGGATTGATGGCGAATGGCTGTGAGGCGAAATGATTTGTGTGAATCGTTGTGTGTGACGCCCACCTCCTGAGCCGTGCCGTTGGGACCATGCACGTCGCCTCCTGAACGCACGCACGCACGCTGGTACCATTGCGCTGCTGCTGGTGTCGCTGCTCGACACTGGCCTGAGCTATCTGTTCTCTGGCTGCAGTGCTACGAGTGCAGGTTCCACATTTCAGGAGTTGTGCATACGGGTGCCGTTATCCCCACCTTACCGCTGCCACCACGACCACGACGGAGGTGACACTACGTATAAGCATCTCTTGTCGCGCTGCGCCCTGAACTATCAAGAAAAAGTGCGGCGGTGATAGCGCTTGCTTGGACATCTCCACGCGTACTTGCTTACCAACATCGTCTCTACAAACTTCTTAAGAAACCTGCATCCTCCTACCCTCCTTCCCTCCCTTTCCCCCTTGCGGGACGCAAGCACAGAGACGCGCATACGCAAAGCTTATTGCAGACGACTCCTTGCTGCCTCAGGCGCTGGTTGACCCTTCTCAGCGTTATTCTAGTCCAGTCAAGTCAGCATATTCGCCCTCCCAAGATGCGCGCCGAAGTTTCTGAGAAGTGGGGTTGGCGTACACACGGACCCCTTCGCTTGCTTTATGGGCTCACATCAAAATCTGTCCCAAGATGCTCACAGTTGTTCCATGTCCACAGTCCACACTTGAGTCTGACTTTGCTCTCTTTGCTCAGCGCTGGCAGATCATAAGTCCTGTCTGCCACCACTCCATCACCGAGCTGTCAAAACCTGATCGGCCTTCTTCTCAAAGATCCCTTCACTCATCTCCTCTGCCCAATTCCACATCGATTCGGCAGGAGAAGTTCCTTTATCTCTAGTCCTTGCGCAGCGCAGTATGGCTTCTTTCGCGATACCCGAGGCCCCTCTTTACGTAGCGTACGTCCCTCCGCCAGTCATGTCGGTCAAGCAACATCTAGACGAGTCGAGGGATCCCTCCATCTATGCCACGTCTGAGTCTCGTTGTGAGTGGGTTTCCAAGTACTTCCGACTCCGCGACAACAAGTCGCTGACTACTTCAGATGATCGCAGACTCCGTCTCAAGTCACTCGGATCCAAGGACGCCGGACCAGGTCGCGGACAGATCAGAGACACCTCCATCGACGGGGCCACCCGTCACGCCTCTGATCTTTCGTTCCCACTTCCAAAGTCCACCACCGGCACCCAAGCGACGCGACAGAATTGCCTTGGCGGCCGGACTTGCGAACTGCATGCAAGGCGCTCGCACGCTACTGGACGCGCTCGAGTCCTCGCCCATAGTGATTCAAGAGGAGGCGTTCCCAACTCCGGTCGTCATGCCTACGCCGCAGCTACGATCAAGTTCTGCGTCCGAACATACACACGCAGAATCTGGTGTCGACTTTGTGCTAGAGATGGACGGCATCTCACAAGCTGAGGATGACGAGGACGAAGGCAGCTATGGCGATGATGCTTCGTCCCTTTCATCTGCAGCAGAGGCTTTGGCGACGTTTTTCCAGTTGCAGAAGAAGAAGTCGATGTCTAGTGCCAATGCTCCTCAGCAGTCGCAAGGGCCTTCGCACGTAAGCGAGACAAACGCGTTCGACAAGCTCTTGTCTCCAGCTTCCACTTCCACCTCCTTCAACCTTCCCTACGAGCGTTCACATTCCACACAAGATTCTCTGGCTTCGATGTCGATCGTGTCCGCCTTTCCAGAACCGGTCAGAGATCCACCGACTGACGTGGTGGCACCCGTGGAGCGCGAGACGGATGGATGCATCAAGGCCCCGGATCAAGTCACTCCTGCACCGGCTCTTTCAACCATAGCTTCTCCCGCTAGTGCCGTGATCACTGCTCAGCGCCGAGCGTGGCTTGCACAATTCTACCCAGATAGCAAGCCAAAGCTGCATCCCCATCATGCACAGCTTGCCAATCTCAGGGCGTCGCCTCTGCCCATCAAGTCTAACGAGGATCACCAAGACGGTCAAATTCGACCAGACGACCCTCGCTCCGAACTTGGCTCGCCCTTTGGATGGTTCAAAAGCACCGTTCACCCCCCATCTTCTGACAAACATTATCCTAACGAGGAAAAGAAGCCAGTCAAAAGCTCTCCATCCCTTTTCCAGAAGTCATTCTCCAACATGTCTTTCAGCGCGCACCGGACAGGACGTCGTCGTGCGCAATCTTCTGCAGCTCTACGACCTCCCGAGCTTCACTTAAAGCCTCCCGTTTTTGGCCAACCTGGACGTCTGCGCTCGAATTCCGATGCTCCGCGGTCTCCAATGGTGAAATTTGAGTCGCGCCCGCTGCAGGATTCGGGTGCTGGAATACAACGCAACACGGACGCCATCGACTCCAAGGCTGCCCTCAGCTTGCTGGACGAGCAAGTATTCACCCCGGTTCGCCCGCCCGCACACCCCGGTCTGTTACCATTCCACAAGGCCGCGGTCCGTCGACCCGCCACCTCACCTGCCGTAGGCTGGGATGCAAGTCGCGAACGTGCTCATACGGCCGAAGGTAGGGTGACTTTTGTCGTCGAAGAGCCCAAAGACTCGGCTCGCCCTCGGGTGCCGATCCGTTCGTTCAGCTCTGGCAACCTGTCCAAGCTGAATGCATCCGGATCCAGCAAGATTAGCCGTCTGTTCACCTTCCGAACCTCGGCTGCCCAAGCCCCAACGCCTCCGCCGAAACCGGTGAGACCCAGTACGGCTGATCAGACCAGCCACAGCCGCCCTGGCTGGAAAGAAGACCCGTCCCCTGCCTGGAACCAGACTCCTGATCTCTCGAAGCGGCAACGGATCCAATCATTCGACACTCCAGGCATGTCCACGGATGATTCGGAAGTGGACTCGAACTGCTCGACGGCGCCCTCGACTCCGACGATACCGCAGCACATGATCACGGCCAGGGAGGAAAAGGAGAAGGATGCTGTGCTCCAAGGTCAAGGTCCTAATTTTTCGCTTGAAGCTGGAGTGTTCAAGCCGATGCCTCTACCCAGGGTTGAAGCTCAAGCTGCTCTCCGTCTCCGGCCTAGTCTTCGGAATATCCGAGCAGTTACCCTGGAGTCTGATCAGACGAGCGTGAGCACCGATGCGGCATCGATTCGTAGTGAAGTTTTACCGTTTCGAGAGCTGAAGGCCAGCTGGGAGGCAAGGGCTCGGGAGGCAAGCAAAGGCGGTCATCACCCGTCACGGACACCCTCTCAAACCACATTGGACTCCACAACGAGCTTGGAAATGATGTGAGAAGCGCGGTCGAGAACAAGTCGGGGCCTGATCTCCTCTTGCCGGGCCCACCCCTTTCTCCGTCAACCACCACCACCACCACCAAAAACAACACCCCTTTCAGTTCGCGTAACTCGGACACCACGCTCGTTCTGTTCTCTTTCCTGTCAACGTCCGACGACAACGCAGCCCTCCTTTCAGGGCAGTCCACCCGTTTCCTTATTCTTAACACTTATACTAGTTCTGTCCAATTGGGACCACCCACCTTCTTTATCGCTGTTTGTGCTTGATCAAGGGTTAGCTCTCTCACTTTTTATTACTCGTAGATTCGTCAATGCAGGGGCACTCCAGCTTTCTGAATCCTGGGGTGGGTGTGATCCACTGTCCAGTGACGGACTGAGACTTCTCGAGGTTGACAGCGGCATTGCTTTGTTGTGCTGGTTCGCTGGGAAAGGGCCTGGTCCTACGTGACCCGCTTTGGGCCTTGCTTTGCGAAGGTAGGCGGCATCGCGGGCGCCAACATCTCTTCCTTGTCCAGGCCCTGAACCATGAGCCATGAGCCTGACGATGACGATCCACAACAGAGAGAACCGGCTATTGACCTCCTCCCGTGTCACGGATAAACGCGTGTCGATCTCGGAGCCTTTTCCCCGCTGGGTGAGTGCGCGTCATGCAGCAGCAGAAGTTGAGATCTTGCAAGGGGCTTCCTGGAAGCGCGTTGCCGGCTTGTTGAGCAGCAAGCATACACCCTCCTTCTCTCCTCTGTGTCATCTCCAAGTACTGCTGCCCATCCCACACCAGTCGATTGCGACGCGCGGACGACAGCCAGCGTACACATCATGTCCACAAGCATAAACTTCCCTCGCCGCAACAGCAGCAACGGGCGAGTCAACGGCGATGCCACGGACACGCCCGACGACGGAATGTCCACGCCCTCGGCCAGCGACCGCACTCCAGACTCGGAGACCGGCAGTCCCACCACCTATACCACCGTCAAGACCACCACGCGCGAGCCAAGCAAGGCCGGAGATGGTGTCCAGGTCGTCGAGCTAGAAGAGAAGTACACCCATCTTGGCGCAAAAGGTAAGTAGTAGCTGCAGCTGCACGTGCCTTGTGTGCTGACTTCCCTTGCTGATATGCTTTGATGCTGACTCCTTCTCGCCCATCAAATGAAATGTTGATCTCTCAGGAATCACATCTTCGGTCAATGATGAAGGCTCGGTCCAGCTCCAACCTACGCCTGCCAGCCGGAGACGGGGCAAAAAGATGCGCACTCTCGTCTCATTCCGGGCAAGAGAGTCGCATTTTGACCGCTTCAACACCGTCTCTTCAGGTGATCAGTGAGTTCGGCTTCCATCACTGCGTGCCTTGTGAGATTACGCACCGAGCTGATGCCCTTACCCATGCTGCTGATTCACAGGTTCCGTGGCTTCTACACGTTGTTCTGGATCGGCATGTTCCTCACCATGCTTAACACCTTCTACACTTCTTGGACACACAGCGGTCAGCTCGTGTCCCTGACATTTGCAGAGCTGTTCAGCAAAGACGCGATAGTCTTGGCCATCTCAGACGGTGTCATGGTCGGCAGCACCTTCATATGCGTCCCCTTTGCCAAGGCGTTGCACCGCGGCTGGAAGTACTGGCCACACCTCATATGGTTCCAACACTGCTGGCAGGCGCTGATGCTGGGTGCAGTCATCAAGTGGACTCACTTTCGGTGAGTGACCTGTTCTGCCATCCTGAGTGCCTACATTCTCCGGACGCTGACACTTTATGCCCATGTAGTGAATGGCCTTGGGTCCAATCCGGCTTCTTCGTGTTGCACACCTTGGCGATGATGATGAAGATACACTCTTATATGGCCGTCAACGGAAGCATGGCAGACAGCTACAGCAAGATGAGGCGCATCGAGAGGAAGCTCGAAGACCGCGTTTACATTCTTGAAGGCGGCAAGGAAGCGCAAGAGCGTGACCCTCGGAGCGTGCCGGACGAGGAGAAGGAGAAGGCATGGACAGCTGCGGTGCGGAAAGCCAACGAATGTGCGCGTTCACTTGAGAGTACACTTCCTACGATGAGCATCAAGATGCCTTTACCTGATGGGAAGGGTACGGCCTCCGCAGACGCCTCGATCTTGACCGAGCTGCAAGAGCGCGACGAATCCTGGAACAGCATGAACGCTCAACGTGGCACGAGCTCGGAGCGTCACCGCACTGGTGCGGCTGTTGCTGCGCGTGTAAGAAGACACTCTTTCACCAAGGCAGCTCCCTCTGCGGGCAGTGCTGCACCTGCCTCTTCATCTGGAGCGAAAGCCACGGTGGCTGAGAGAGAGCTGAGCACCGAAGCTCAAGAACGAGCTGCAGGCCAAAATTCGGCTCAGACCTCCAACGCTTCACTCAGCGCGACCAATGCACGAGGGTCCACGCAAGCAATACCGACCACACCTCTCGGTACCGCTCTGCGCGACCCGCACCCACTCTCCACCCATCCGGATCCGCAAATTGCAGATATGGCGCACCAGATTGAGCTCATCCGCGAGGATTTGATGTCGGCGTCGTCGCTCGACGATCCCATCTCTTCTTATGGAGAGGTCAAGCCTCGGATGTCTTGGCCCGCCAATGTGACGTATGCCAACTTCTGGGACTACCTGCTCGTTCCTACCCTCGTATACGAGCTCGAGTACCCGCGCACAAAGGAGTGAGTAAGGCAGGACGAATCGTCTGATCGAGAGTCGAGTGCTGACTCAGTTTCTCGCCCGATTCTAGAATCCGTCCTCTCTACGTGCTGGAGAAGACGCTTGCGACTTTTGGCACCTTCTTCGTCATCTACGTCGTGACAGAGCACTGGATCATGCCGTACCAGCCCCAGCCGTCGGAGCCGCTGCTGAGATCGTTCTTGCAGCTCGCCTTACCGATGATGATCAACTACCTTCTCATCTTCTACATCATGTTCGAATGCATCTGCAATGCCTTTGCTGAGCTGACCAGGTGAGTAGACTATCATTCCTCGTACTGTGTGCGCGCATATCGAACTCAGATTTCGTCCCACTTCCGTTTGTCCCAAAGATTCGCGGACCGAGAATTCTATCAAGACTGGTGGAACGCAACCTCGATGGACGTCTTTTCGAGAAAGTGGAACAAGCCAGTGCACTCTTTCCTTCTCCGCCACGTCTACGCAAGCTCGATCACGGCAGGCATGCCCAAACAGCACGCAATGTTCTTCACCTTCTTGTTGAGCTCGCTGCTCCATGAGCTCGTCATGGCAGTGGTGTCTGGGAAGATCCGAGGCTACCTCTTTGCGATGCAGATGGCGCAGCTTCCTTTAATAGTGATTGGACAGGTAAGTTGCTCCCTCGATATGTTCCGTCTTGGCTGCAGCATGGACTCAATCTGCCCCTCTTCACCCTGACCCAATAGATTCCTGTCATCAAGAACAATGAAGTGCTCGGTAACCTGATTTTCTGGATCGGGCTGATGGTTGGATTCCCGATGCTGAATATCCTTGTGAGTATACCGAATGTGGATTGCATCTTCATTCAGCACCACCCAAGTCATACTGACATCCACCTGGTCTTGAAGTACATTACTGCATAAAAACTGTACTAATGCTCACATTGGCAGCTATATACCACATTCGGGATGCGTAGTCGAAATGTACCTGGGTGAGCACCTAGAGTCTGGCTGTGCACGGCTCGGTAGCGAGGATGGAGAGGATGTAAGTTGGAGGATGGTACTCAGGGTAACTCTATCCCAGGCATGGAGATGGACCTAGGTGGAGAGGGCCGGCGCAATACCGAGCTCTGCTCGAGAGCGACACCATAACTCATTGGGACCGGCAACCTCTGCTCTTGTCATTCATGGAGAACGTCTCTGCGGCTCGAGCATTCTGGGCAAGTTGCATGCTCTCTTGGTTGTTGTGATGAGCCTCTCAGGCTCTCAGTAAGTCCACGTACAGGGAATTCCCACGACGAACCGACGGCGTGCGCCAAGGGCCCAAGGGCTTCAGTAGATAACTTGGCGCATGTCTCCACTCTCCGTCCCTTTCTGCCAAATGAACGCAACTGGCGGAGGCCGTCTTCATCAATCATCTCGTAGGGCCTCATGAGGCTGTCATGCGATGAGATGTCCTCAGCGCTGTCAAGAGTTTGATCCAACGTGGCTAACAATCGGGTTCTTGCTTCAGAGGCCAAGGTCCGAAATGAAGGACGGCACCCGCCTCGATCTAGGCTAAGAGCCATCTCATCAAGGAAACAGCTAGCAAGGTGAGAGCGTCCTGTCTCCCTCATTGTTCGTGTATAAAACCGCCCGGGTTTGATGAGCAGTGCTGGGAACCTGTCGCTGATCCATCGTTGCCACACAATCTCCTCGCATCAACCTGAGTCACAATGCTGAAGAAGACATTTCTTTGGCTTGCAGTCGGCGTCCTGCTCAGCTCTACGACTCTCGCCGCCCTGGATGAGCGTGGGTCGAAAGGTGGCTTGGTTCGACAGGGCGCTCCCAAATGTACATTCGGTTTTGGCGGCAACATCGGCCAGAACAACGTCACGGTAAAAGTGGACTATGTCTTGAACCATCACAAGAGGTGAGTGCACAGCTGTGTCTTATCTATCAACTTCAAATGGCATCACGTACGCTGACTTTGTGACCTGATTCACGAACCCCAGCCTAGTCGTAGAGGTGACAGCCACTCCCACAGGAGCGGAGACGAGCGAGCTTGAACAGCGCTTGAACGGTGCGATTAGAAAGGACGTTCTTGCCATTCTGCACAAGAGGCAAGCAGCACAGAAGACAATCACCCAGTATCAGTCGAGCGTGGACATCTTGATCCAAGCTTTCACGGTGGCATCCGCGTTGTCTTTCGCTACCATTGAGGTTGCCAAGGTTGGCTCAGCAACGTTGCAACCTCTCCGAAATGTCTTGAAAAACATCGATGCCTTCAGTGAGTACTTAATCGTCCCACAGCATTAATGAGATCTTAGACTTACAATTGCAACCTCTTTCCGGATTTGCTGCGCAGTCGCCATCATCCGCACCATCGGCACGAACGAGCAGTGCATGAAGACGATCCAAGCCCGCACACAAGCTCTTGTCAACTCCCTTGCGCCTCCCGCCAATGTGGCTCTGGCAGGCACACTTCTCGACAAGGTCCTGGCCGGCACTCCGTTGAAGCCAACTGCCCCCAGCACTGATCTGATCAGTGTGGGGTATGGAGTCAAACTCGGTCCGGACGGAGGTGCGGGAGGCGGGTTCACAATCGGACCAAAGTACGAGGTTGGTGGAGGCTTCAACATTGGAGTTCCCGGAACTGGTATCGGAGGTGGCTTCAAATGCGTGTGAGGTCGGAGCTTGGGGGTCGCCGTCGAATCATGAGACGGTTCGGCATGCTCGATATGAGCCTTTGGTACCGGCATGCATTCAATAATATTACTCCTGTTCACCTTCTCTTCACAGAACCCTCGGGTCTCAGCAACCAATGCACCGTCACTCATCCGGTCCGCACTGCCAAGGTTGCATCCGTCTTCATCTATGTGCAGAGCCAGCTACTTTGGAAGTTCATAAAGCTGAGATGCATGCCGAAAAGCTTCCCTCTTTGGCTTCCCTTATCCCCTTGCTCAGGTCGCTGACTTTTCTCCTGATTTCCCTTTGCCTCCGATGCACTTGCTCTTCTTTCTGATATTGACGTCCGCTCTGACGGCATGCTTAGCTTCGGTGCCTGCTCATCATCGTCATCATCAGCATCAGCATCATCATTATGATTGCAAGGGTCATGGCCATCATCACAAGGGTGGCCTCAAGAAGGTGGTAGGACCGTCTGTATTCAAGGAGCATCGCAAGAGCTGCCGTTTCCACATCGGCGGCAATCTCCTTGGCAGCACTGCCGATGTCTCCGTTGATATCTTGCCAACATTCATCGCAAGGTGAGTTCATATACAAGCCCCTGCTGCACGCTCCTCTGACCCGGTGTAATGCGGATTTTTCGTCCTCCTTCTGCACCAGCGCACACTTGAATGTGACGAGCAACTTTATCGACCTGGCGGATCTCGATGCGGGCTCGATGCTTACGGGAGCCATGGGACCTCTTGCGGAGAAGTTGGTCAGCTCGATCCGTTCGGCTACCAAGCAGGCCGTAGTGGCGAAGAAGCAGCATTCCGTCAAGCCAGCTCCGAGCCCTACTCCGGACAGGCGAGGCCCGGATGAGATTCTGAGTCTGCTCACAGAGATACTCGATGGAGCGGCAAAGACATTTGCGATCCTCATGGCGTTGGCCGTCCTGATCGAACTCGGCCCCTCGGTATTGCTACCCCTCCAGCTCATCATTGATGCTCTCGCTGCGTTCTGTGAGCAATTGTCAGATTTCCTTGACCCTTTGGGTACGTTATCCTTCGCTGACGCTATTCGAGACTGTCCACTTTACAGTATTTGTCGTTGGCTCAATTCAGCCGATCCTGCTGTCGCAGCCAACCATCCAAGATGCAGGCATCTCCCTCACGCAGACTGTGCTGTCTGCTACCGGAGTGGACCTGGACGTCAAGTTGCTCGCCAAGGTGTTGACGGGCAAGCCTCTGAGTGCCGAAGAGGACAAGGATGATCTGATCAAGATTGGGACTGGATTAGGAATCCTGCCTGCCACTGAGGCAAATGTGCAGGTCAGCGTCGGTGCACAGGGCCAAGTCAAGGGTGGAGCAGAGTTGAGGGTGGCCGACATGCTGCTGATGGGCGGAGAGGCGGGGTTGAGGTGCGATTGAGGATGGCTTGGTTCATCGGGAAAAGGACGAGCGAAGTGGAGGATCGGGCGGCGTCACGTGATGGCCTGCCGGCTATTGAACGGTGTCCTTGGTTGGAAATCAAATGCATGCTCATGTTTTCGATGAGACTGGCGAGCTGCCCAGTCTGTGTGTGTGTTTCCCCACTCTTTCACACCGAGATCGTCACTTGCATTAAGCAGGTGGGGATGGGATGGGATGGAAATGGAAGTGGGCGGTGACTGACTGGCGGGCACTGGCTTGCTTGCCTCACTGAGTTCTTCATTGCGAGGGAAAGCGTCTTCCTTGCCCCTCCCGGCGTGCGCGTGCGTGTGTGTGTGATCCCACTTGCAAGTCTTCCGAAACTGGGCAACACCTTGGTCATCCCTTGACCACTCTTTCTGTCCAATACTACTACTACCACCACCACCACCACGACCACCACCACCTTCCTCTACACTTCCCTCTCTTGATCCTGTCCATCGGTCAACAGATCAAAGAAGTCATACAACCATGAGCAGCTCGTTGATCAACGCTGCCATCTCGGTGGCCGGCTTTGCCTACCTCGATGCCAAGCTCGGCATGTACAGCGACAGGCGTCTCGCTGGTGCCGCATACAAGGCCACCATCATCCACAAGCTCCGCTCCTTCCGTGGCAAGGTCTCCCTCTACGACACCTTCAAGGACACCGTCGCCAAGCGACCCAACGACATTGCCTACGTATACGAGGGCAGGTCATGGACATGGAAGCAAGTCGAACTAGGTGGGTACCCTCCATTGCCCTCTTGTCCCGCATGGAAAGCATGCCATCTGAGGCGCCAGTTGCGGGCACAGAGCACGGCCTTGCTCGTTGCCGCACGCTACTTCTGGCGTGTCTTCTCCTTCACTTGTCAGAGGCTCTGTCTCAGTGGTCCTCGATCCCCAGGCGAAAGAAGACAAGCTCAAAGAAACGGATATCTGCAAGGACGCTCGTGTGCACTGCCCTTTCTTTCTTCTTCCAAGAGGAGAGACAGTCCTCGATGCAGCCTCGTGATCTTCTCCCACAAACTACAATACACTTGATCTGACGCTTTCGTCGGGGGGAACACCCAGCATGCGCGTCAATTTGCTGGCGGCTATGCTTCACGACCTTCTTCCTCCTGCCCCTTAGCTGGAACCAGCTGCTGATCATGTTTCCTCCTCGCCCCTCTGCAGAGACTCGTCGGATCGCCAACTTCCTTCTTGCTCTCGGTCTCAAGCCAAAATGTAAGACTAGATCCGCACCCTTGCTGCGCTGTATGCAGGTTGACGCGTGCTGATTATGCATGTAATTACCTTGCAGCCCGCGTCGCGCTCCTGATGGCCAACTCGGTCGCATACCCCACCATCTGGCTCGCTTGCCAGTCCGTCAACATTGTCCCTGGTTTCATCAACTACTCTCTCACAGGCAAGGGTCTCGCCCACTGCATCAACGTCACCGAGGCCGAGGTCGTCATCTACGAGGCTGCCTTCCAACAAAATCTGGCCGAGGTCCAGGACACACTTGCCAAGGACTCTCGCGTCAAGAAGTACGTCTGCTTCGAGGACGGCATCCCTGACCCTACCGAGAAGGTGCCCTCCGTCTTCAACGGCGCCGTCCGCGACTCGATCCTGCTCAGCCCTACCGAGCTCGCACACCAATCCACTGCCGAGATCCCAGCCAGCTACCGATCAGAGGTCACCGAGAGCTCGCCTGCCGCGCTCATCTTCACCTCTGGTACCACCGGTCTACCAAAAGCCGCCCTCTGCTCGCATGGCCGATTCGGAATGGCCACCGTGATCTGGGCCACCTTCAACGGATTCACTCCCAAGGACCGCATTTACACTCCGATGCCCATCTACCACTCTTCGGCCGGTTTCCTCTGTGTCGCAACTTCCTGGTACTCGCAGTCCACCGTCATCATCGGTCGTAAGTTCTCCGCGTCGCGATACTGGGCCGAGGTCCGCGCGTCCAAGGCGACCGTGGTCCAATACATTGGTGAGATCTGCCGATACCTCCTCGCTGTTCCCCCGCACCCAGACGACAAGAACCACAACGTCCGAATGGCATACGGCAACGGAATGCGACCAGACGTGTGGCAAAAGTTCCGCGAGAGATACGGTGTGCGCATCATTTCTGAATTCTACGCGTCTTCGGAAGGAAACGGTGCGGTGCTCAACTACAACGAGGGTCCCTTTGGTGCTGGCGCCGTTGGCCGCTTCGGTGCCCTGGCCAGCACCTTCCGCCCAGACTTCAAGGTGGTCCGCGTCGATGCGATCACGGAGGACATCTACCGTGACCCCAAGACGGGTCTGTGCGTTGAATGCGCTGCCGATGAGCCCGGAGAGTTCCTGTGCCGAATCAACGTCAACGTGCCCATCTCCAACTTCCAGGGCTACGCCGGCAACAAGGCTGCGACCGAGAAGAAGATCCTGGTCAACGTCTTCAAGAAGGGCGACGCCTGGTTCCGTTCGGGTGACTTGATGCGCAAGGATGCCGACGGATTCATGTGGTTCGGTGACCGTCTTGGTGACACGTTCCGCTGGCGCTCCGAGAACGTCTCCACTGCCGAGGTCTCGGCTGCGCTCGGTGAGATTGTATCCGAGGCCAACGTCTACGGTGTCCTCGTCCCCGCCCACGACGGTCGGGCTGGCTGTGCGGCCATCCCCTCCGAGTGCGTCAAGACGCTCGACTGGAAGGTGCTCGCCACACACGCACGCAAGTCGTTGCCCAAGTACGCCGTACCGCTCTTCATCCGCGTCGTTCCCACTATGGAGCAGACGGGCACCGTCAAGCAGCTCAAGGTCCAGCTCCGAAACGAGGGCATCGAGCACGCCAAGACGGGCTCGGACCCGCTCTACTGGCTGCCTCCCCGCTCCGACTCGTACGTTCCCTTCAGCCCCAGCGACTACGAGGCCATCGTCGCTGGCAAGGTCAAGCTTTGAGCGGCATATTCAGGTCTTTCGTTCACATTCGCACCAAGTATGGACAAATACAAAAGGATTCGACTTCCTTTCTCGGCCCGCTGAAGTGCAACTCGAGGCCGACATCATCAAACTGTGCCTTCACGAGGCTTGATCACGGACGCGCGCCGCAAGTGCTGATTTCCGGGTCCAAGTCTTGCATCATGGGCTCTGTGCCCTCCCCACTTCCTCAGCCGATATCGACGATTTCAAAATAGGAGCTCGTCGTTCTTTTCCTTTCCTAAACTCTGTTTCTATCTCCACTCCCTCTGGCTATCCAAGTTTCCTTCTCTCTCTTCTCTGTCCCTCACGGCCGTGTTTCTTTAACTAAGAACTGAAGTCCAATCTACAAGCGAAATGCAATTCTGATCTTCAAAGCAGGCATCATGCTTGATGTGACAGCAACCCAAAAGACCGGACACGAGGTAAGATATCACCAAAGTGTGATCATTGCCAAATGGTATGATGTAATGTTACAGTGTATGAGGTGACAACAGGGTGGTGACTTCGAAAGACCACGCGAGGCGTCTATTGACCACCGCGGAGGCGCAGCACAAGGTGGAGGGTGGACTCCTTCTGGATGTTGTAGTCGGAAAGAGTGCGGCCA